>JAIUZE010018214.1:0-35912 GCA_022085475.1 Heliosperma pusillum
AGTTGTAAAATAAGTTAACTAAGCATTGTGGGACCCATTATATATTGATATAATGGTAAAATATTACTTAAAATGTTAAGTACATATTATTTATTTATTTGTGTCATATAATTGTTATATGATCAAATTAACACTTAATTATATAAGATAACTAACCATATGATTAATAAGTATTTGTGGGACAAATATTAAAAATCAAAATAGACCAAATAAGGCCCCACATGGCCGGTTATAGTGTAGTGGGAAGTGATGATGGTTGCTCTTATTCATACTCACAAGTAACATGTGATTATGACATGAATAGTAAACCTAAAATCATTTTACTCAACACTACACTCCACCACTTTGCATGTGAATTAAAATAAGCAAAATTAGTCTCTTGTGAGGCTACCTTGACCGGCCATATTGTCTTTATAAGGGCAATATGGTTGTTCATTTCATTAGATCATTCTTGCTAGTGTATTAATATATTCTAATATTAGTAGCATAATATCTATCTTATTATCTAGTTAATAAGGGTAGATTATTTGGTATCATCTTGGTGCAACTTGAAGGAGGTCTTCTATTTTGGAGATTGTTCTTATTCATCCATATTTGTAGCTCAAGAACAACAAGAAGGAGTTCTTGTTGTGCCCATTTAATTTCCATATCAATGTGAGGAAATTTCTTCTTTTATATAAATGTCTTTATATTTGCATGCATGTTACATAGATCATTAAATACTAAATTAACAAGTAATTTAATAACTAATTAGAGGAGTCTAATTAAGGTCTATGGACTTTCATGTGGCATCAGAGCTAGCTTGTAGCATGCATGTTCATTTTGGACATTTTTTTATTAAAGTTATAAGATAACTAATAAATCAAAAATTTGAGTTAATAAATGATTCTGACGAAATGTTTTGGTGCATGTATACCTACTGACCTCAAAATGTTTGTGGTCAAATTTCGTAATTATAGGGATTGATTTGCTATTTATTTTGATTTTTGGCTTTTAAACCGAGTTAACATGCATTTTATGAGTTAAAAGTTAACTAAAAATAGTTGCATGTTGATTCTGGACATGAAATTTTAATATGATCTCACATGCATGTCATAAATATTTTATGTAAAATTTCATGACTTTTAATTAAGTATTGCATGTTTATTGATTTTTATACGATAAAAGTCGATAATATGAGATTATTATGTTCATAAATATGAAACGTCCTTTTATGGATATGAAAATTTTTGGTACATTTTACATTATGATTTTTATCATCTTGGTGAAATTTAATAATTTTGTTCACTGTTTTAATATATTTAATGATTTGTATTAGATAAAACCATTAAATACTAAGTTATTTGTTCATAAAATTAATTTAAATTTTTGAGCAAATGTTTTTTATTTTTAGAGTTCCTGGAAATGTTCCAGAATGTAAAAAAATTTTTGTTTCAAATTTTTATGATGTTTATATTTTATTTAGGGTTTATTTCATAATTGTTATGATTAAACAGTTATATTTAGCAAATGAAATCAAATCGATCTAATTAATGACCAACAAAATTAGTAGGGACTAATTTTGAGTTCTAAAACAGTTTATTTAATTAGTTTGAATTTAAATGAGATTTAAATGTTGATATTGATTTTTAATGGTTAAAAATCAATAATCCCGTAAAATCGAGCTACAATGAGCATGAATGTGTTTAGGGCGATTTTGGCATGAATTTTGCAGCAATTTATTTTATTTATGGATGAATTAATTAATTTCTTTTATTTAATAATTTATGCAAATTTTGTACCTAGTATGACCTAGTTATTTTTAATCGTTATTACCCGTAATGTAAGGGAATAACGGTTTGGTTGTAATTTTATTGCGATCTCGTATCGCCGGTTTGTATAATTTAATAGTTTCATTTTATAGAATAAATGTATAATAGGAATTTGTATATTTGTATATTTGTAATTATTTTTATGAAGACCGATGACTCCCTCAAGACGGTGCCATTTTTTGGAAGGTGTTCCAAGTGAAGAAGCAATGGACCAAGGAGTTGGTTTCCGAATTTGTAATTATCTATTTAATTTGATTAGCTAGGTGGCCATACTAGGATTTTCCGTTGCTTGTTGCTTGCTTTATTTCCGCTCATGCCAAAATCGTCACACATGCATTTTATTTTCCGTTATTATCAATTCAACGTTATTCACAATTCACCGACTTAGTTCACTTATAGGGAGGCAATAAAGAGGAAAGAAAAATCATTTATGTGAGGGAGGAAAAAAATGATAAGGGTAAACTAGTAAAAGTCGTATGTAAAAGAGTAAAATTCGTATGTGAAAAAGCACGTCCCATTTTAAAATTCGTAATTAAAAATATTCATGATAATTGTTTCAGAAATAGTAACTATAAAAAAATACTCTTTAGAACTTTTTTCGGATAAATTTAACGAAATGCAATACTGTTACTGAAATGATTTAATTAGATTTTGTGAGGAAAAGACTGTAATTATTGGTTCATATTTTACAATTCATTTTCATGATTACTTTAATTTATTCTTTTCGGAAAAGTTCCACGGTACCCTCTAACTTTGACATTTTGCCTGAAATACCCAAAATTTGTACCCGAAAAACTTTTAGTGGCCATAACTCGGGTTTACAAACTCGGAAAATGACGATTTTTTTTCAAACCGTTCAACTTTCCGAGAGCTTCGATTTGAAAAAAAAAAATTTAGTTGTACTTGAATTTCGTGGCTAGGAGTTTTGTATGTCAAAGTTTTTTTTACCGAAGAAACTTTAAGGGCCATATCTCTCGGGGTAACGAGTTCAGAACTCGCTAATTTTTTCAAATCGTAGTTCTCGGAAAGATGAACAATTTGGAAAAAAATATTATCATTTTCCGAGTTTGTAAGAACCCGAGTTATGGCCTTTCAAAGGTTTGAAAAATGAATTGGATGATCCTCTGTTGTCAATCTAAGAATCCTGTAAGAAACACATATCTGTTGGTTTCAAAAAATCTGCGTGCGTGCCTTCTGCTATAGTTAGTTTTCAGACGTTTTGCAGCGGTTTGGAAAGCTAAATGTCAGTCTAGCATTGAAATTATTTCTTTAAAGTGTTAAGTAGTCACTTTCCGAGTATTGCTGTGGTTTTGTTTCCATTTACTCTCTTGTATTGCTTACTTGCAGTTTTGGTCCTTGTTTCGCCTGTTTAATTTTAGTTTCGTGTTTCTTTGACAGTGTAAGGGAACTGTTCATACCATTTGGACGCGCATGACATTCGACAGTATCAAGCCTATAATGGATAAAGGTGTAACAAAAAAACTCGACTTTGGATAACTGCTCGATTTGCCACCTGCTATGGATCCTTTTTCCTGTCATAAGTGATAGATGAACCATCTCAACCAAAACCTTAAGGTGATGGTTGAGGCTCATATATGCCCCCTCACTCGAATGCCCATTGGGCTTGAAGAATGGTTGGTTAGTGCACAGACCCATCTCAACCAAAACCTTAAGGTGATGGTTGAGGCCCATTTACACTCGAATGCCCATTAGGCTTGAAGAATGGTTGGTTAGTGCACATGCACATCTCAACCAAAACCTTAAGGTGATGGTTGAGGCCCATATATGCCTCCTCACTGGAATGCTCATTGGACTTGAAGAGTGGTTGGTTAGTGCACAAGCCCCACATACCATGTGCCGGTTTTTTCACTTGGTGAGGTTGTGAGATATTGGTGGCTGCCAGGGTTTGAACACGAGACCTTCGATCACTCTGGCTCTGATACCATGATAGATGAACCATCTCAACCAAAACGTTAAGGTGATGGTTGAGCCCATATATTATAGTTATATTCTATTAATAAGGCCTTGTTGTCGAGTTGGCAATCTCAGACTATGGATAATGCCTATATCCCATCATTTTTCAGGGAAATCTGTTCAGCACATGGGATAGTAGAATTTAGAATTTTGGCAATGAATAAGGTACCAATTGCAGCCAACCTCGCTGTTGTATGTATAGTAGTAGAAGGTGACTCATGTAGACTATGGTATGATATGTGGACTTTTGTTGGAGCTGGGTGTCTTAACTCTTAAATAAATATCATGTGCATATTTCTGGGCTATAACTTAAGAATTTTTTTCTTAAGTAGGCTTTTAGCGATACTTATTTACAAAAGTAGAGCTCTTTAAAACTTATTTACAAAAAATGGGTCCACGTCAGCAATTTTTTTTTTTGATGTCCGTTCACTCAGTCGCTGAACCATTCAGCGACTGACTTCTTTGGTGAATTTTTTTAACTTCAAATATCAGACCTTTGGGCAGAAACTACCCAGTTGCCTTCCAATAGACAGTCACTGAACCACTTCTTTGATGATTTTTTTTTAACATCAAATATCAGACCCTTGGCAGAAACTTCCCCATACACAGTCGCTGAATGGTTCGGCGACTGAGATCTTTACTGAAGCTATCAAAACACGCGAAACACCCTTCCCCCATTCATTTATTCTAAATCCAAAAAATCCCCAAATTAAAACCCAAACCCTAAAAACCGAAAATCCTTCATCCCCAAATTATTCCCTCAAAACTACCTTAATCCACTTCATATCTCTTCCTAACTTCTTTCAAGGTATTGTATACTTGCATTTAACCTCTAAATCTTGTTAGTTTTTTATGAAAGTTGTTTTAATTAGTAAATTTCTAGGTTTTTGCAATTAGTATATATTTTGTTCATTTGTTTGATTTTGGTCTTGCTAGTTGTTTATTTAGGTTCTTTTAGTTTGATAATAGGTAAAGTTTGAATATGTAGAAAACTAATTATCCCTTATGTTGTTACTCTAATGGTGAAATAGTTGTTGAAGGGGAAAATGTGTCTTACAAAGATGGTGAACCTTTCTTTGTTTTTGTCAATAGTAACCATGACTTTGATGAACTTACTTCCTTAATTTGTGAGGAGTTAGAGGTTTATAGAAGTGAATTTGGGTTAGATATTAAGATGAAGTATCCTAGTGCTAGAGGTTACAAGGTGTTATCTTTGAATAATGATAAATCATTGAAAGCTTTGTGGGCTAGTGTTTATCAAATGAATGCCTCTTCAATGGACCTATACATTAGTTTGATACCCATCCAACAACCTTATAACTTATTTACGAACATGTTAAATCAAGCTATGAGGGGTGAGAATCCTTTGTTTAGTGCTCCATTTTCTAGTAATAGTGTTGATCAAGAGCAATATGATTTGAATTCCAATGATGATGAGATTGATGAGGATGAGGATGAGTTATTGATGAATGAATCGGGTGATGAGTGTGAGGATCTTGTTACCCCTTCTGCTCGTACAATTGAGTTTAGCCGGCTCCCATCTATTGATTTGGAGTATGTTAATAGATGGTGTGGTAAGGTTGATGTTCCTTGTTATGATGGCGGGGAGTTTCTTGTTGGTCAAAGGTTTAATAATAAATTGGGTTTGTCACAATATGTCCGTCAATATCACATTGAGAGAAATCAAACATTCAAAACGACGCAATCAAAACCACTAACTGTAACATTCAAATGTTCATGCGATTGGACATTGAGGGCCTCTAATAAACAATCTACAAATGATTCTTTCACTATAGTTACATATAAGGGTCCTCACAATACCTCTTGTGTGGTTGATGCACCACCGCTTGATCATCCTAATTTGAGCAATGGTTTTATTGCGAAACACATTAGGACGATAGTTGATGCCGATTGGGGTGTGAAAATATCTAATCTTAGAGCCAACATTCTCACTCAATTCAACTTCGAACCTAGCTACATGAAAACATGGCATGCTAAACAAAAAGCTATGGCGGATTTGTATGGTGATTGGAAAGGATCTTATGCTCTACTTCCCCGTTACTTTCAAGCATTGAAAACCGCAAACCCGGGTACCGTTGTAAAATTTGTACACAAACTTGGGGGTCCTTCTAATGTTGATGTTTTTTATCGTGTATTTTGGGCATTTGGTCCTTCAATTAGGGGTTTTGAACATTGTAGACCAATTCTTACCGTAGACGGAACTGATTTGTATGGTAAGTATAGAGGAGTTCTATTGATTGCAATTGGGGTGGATGCCAATGATCAAATTTATCCTTTAGCTTTTGCTATAGTTGATTGTGAGAGTATCGATACTTAGGGGTGGTTTATGGATTGCATAAGGAAACATGTCACTAAACGAGAGGGAATTTGCGTTATATCGGATCGTCATGTAGGTATCATTAGAGCAATGAATAAAGTGGGTGGTGGATGGACCGAGCCACAAGCGTTCCATAGATATTGTACCCGACATCATGCATCAAACATAAACACAAAGTTCAAAAGTAATGAATTGAAGCTTGCGTTCCTTTCAACGGCATGCGCGACACAACCTAAGAGGTTTAACAAAGGCATGCAAAAAATTGGTAATCTTAACCCAAGTGCAAAGGTACTTTTGGAAAGTATCCCACTTAGAAAATGGTCCTTGTGTCATGATGGTGGACACCGTTATGGCATCAAAACAACCAACAATTCGGAATGTTTTAATGGTGTTCTTAAACATGTTCGCTTTTTACCTATCACCGCACTTGTTAAGGCTACATTTTTTAGGATCAACTCGTATTTTGTAAAGCACTGTGAGGATGCTAACAAAAGGTTATTAGAGGGATGTATGTGGTCGGAGAAAGTGACTGAAAAGCTTGCTGAAAATGTGAAACAGGCGGCTCATCACAAAGTTACTTGTTATGATGCACGAAGAGTCTATATGAGGTTGTCACGGGAAGAGGGAATAGACTTGGGAGTGAAGGTAAACATGGTCACACAGTCATTCTTTCAGATAGAACTTGCACATGCAACAAATGGCAAATCTATCATATGCCATGTTCTCATGTAATGGCAGTTTGTCGAGCTAACAGTATAACTTCCGATCAATATATTGATCCATTCTACTCATGTGGAGAGTACCATGGCTCATATCGCTCAAGTTTCCACCCGGTTCCGGATGAGTCATATTGGATGCCATGGGTGTGACCAAAACTGACTCCAAATGATTCCATGAAAAGAGTAAAAGGTCGTCCAAAGTCGAAAAGAATCCACAATCAAATGGATCAACGAGCAACTTCCTCATGTAGTTTATGTCGTGTAGAGGGTCATAATAAACGTAGTTGTCCTTCAAAAGCTAGCTCATCAAAAACTATTGAATTTACTATGTAATTTGTAATTCTTGTTTGTAGTTTCAATTTCAATTATGTAGTCAATTACTTTTGTAACCAACCATTTCAATATAATTATGTATGACTTCTATTTTATATTTAGGGTAAATTGATAACTAATACCTACTATAATTCACTTTTTAAAATCTTATACCTAAGATAATTTTCTTTCAAAACTTATACCGAAAATCCTCATTTCTTTCATACTATATACCAGATCTCATGAATTGACCACTTTACCCTTCATAATTACCCATCACCATCCTTTAGACCTTTATCCACTACATTAACCCAATAACCCCATCATCGTCACCACCACTCACCTCCTCCCTCCGTCGTCACCACCAATTATCACCTCCTCCCTCTGACGGCACCACCGGTCATCTCCTCCCTCCGCCAACACCACCACCGTTGCTAATGCTCTTCCGCGAGCGTCGCTGCCCCACGTATGCTTCCGACGACATCCTTCTAAGCGACCCCGCATATCCCGCCGAACCCCCAAACACTAACCCCCACCCCTATTTACCCATGAAACCCCCCCCCCCACCCCACCACCGAAGATCACTCTGTCACACCTAAAACACCAGGCCTGATTTTTTTAGGGTGGCGGAGGTGGTTTTTTATGGTGGTAATCGTGCTCTAAGTTTTCAGTTGGTGGGTTTTTGATGGGGAAGCAGGTGAGGCGTGGATGGAGTGTAGGCGGAGGATGTGACAGTGGTGGGGTGTAGATAGGAGTTGTGACCTGGGTTTGTAATGTAGGTGGATTTTGTAGGTTTGAGTTTGAAGAGGTTGTGGGTGTGTTTAATAGGGAGGCTCTAAGAGGATCCGACGACACTTGTGGTGGCAGCCCGCAACCAGTGGCCGTGCTTGCCAAGGGAAGGAGATGCGCCGTGGTAATGGTTGTGTTGGTGAGGTTTATGTGGTGGGTGAGGAAGGTGAGGGTGGTAATGAGTTAATTAGTAAGGGCAAAACTGCCAATTCTTGTCTTTTTTTGAGATTTGGTATTAAGTTTGGAAAAAAATAGGATTTACGGTATAAGTTTCGAAAGAAAATTATCTTAGGTATAAGATTTAAATAAGTGAATTATATTAGGTATAAGTTATCAATTTACCCTTATATTTATTATGTTTTTGTTTTATTTCTTATACATTTTCAATTATGTAGTTTTAATTTATTTCTTCTATATATAATTTTCTATATATATTTATTTCTTCTATACATTTTCAACTTCCTCATGTAATTTTCTTTTCAGATGGATCCCGCACCCGATGATGGAAGAATTCTTCATCTCCAATCGACTCACCGTAGTGAGGCGATTTGGCAAGGAGTAGAACTCGAACCTCTCACCTTATGTGGCCACATGAAAGCCTTGAAAGCATTTGAAGTTCCTGAGGCGGTTCTTACATATGTAAACAACACCCAATTCCGAGGTATTACTCGACTTTGTTATGTCCCATTGGATGCTGATTTGATCACGGCTTTTGTAGAAAGGTGGAGACAAGAGACTCACACCTTTCATTTGCCTTTCGGTGAGGCAACTGTCACCCTTCAAGATGTGGCCATTCTTTTCGGCCTTAGAATAAGTGGGAGACCGGTAACGGGTTTAAGTGAGGGGGGGTGGCGAAATTTATGTGTGTATCTGTTAGGAGCAACACCGTCAACTGTTGCTTCAAAAGGGTCAAAATTAAAACTTACTTGGCTTCATGACAATTTTCAAAACGTGGCAAACATTAATTCTCAATATCAATTGCATTGCCACGTAAGGAGCTTATTTGCTTTATTTGTTTGGGGCTCTCTTGTTCCCGGATAAAACCGGTAATACCGTGAGTTTAATTTATTTACCCCTTTTGGAGATTAGTTGGGGAAGTGGGGTCTTGGCATGCCTTTACCGAAATTTGTGTAAAGCCACTAAAGTTGATTGTTTTGAAATAGCCGGCCCTTTACTATTATTGCAATTATGGAGTTGGGAAAGAGTGTCAATTGGACGCCCGGACATAGTTAGGTCCCGTGTACCTCGACAGGATGGGGTAGCATATCCCCTTGGGAGTCAAGTATTGACTGGGGTAGATCCTTTGGCATGTAAATGGCTAAGAGTGCAACGGGGATTTAAGGATCATAGACTCGGGTTGGTAGTCATTAGAGACCTCTTAGACAAGATGGTGGAATTGCAATTCGTATGGCAACCATACACACCAGGTGTGGTACAACACCTCTCCCCAACATGTGTCCAAGACCAAGGCGAATGGACCGTTATTGCTCCGCTTATTTGCTTTGAAATGGTTGAATGACATTTCTGTTGGAGTAGGTGTCCTCCACAATAGTGCGCCACATAATAAATCTTATTAAGGAATATAATTGGGATATTTATTGACTATATATATGATTAGTCAGTTGATTAACGTAAATCAATAACGGTTGGCTGACTAGATTTTGACGTTATTGTCGTTTGACGGCGGTGATCAACTGATCCCTTTCGGTCACACCTAAAGGATGAAATCCAAATAGTAACTAATTATTTGTATACGATACAGTTAATTAGTACATTACATATATTCGATATGTACGAGAGTTAATTGTTAGAAATTGAGTTAAGAACTCAAATTCGATTAAACTTATTTTCACTTATGCGATAATTGACTAATAAATTTATATCTTATTTTAATACGATTAAATAAGATTTAACTTAGTAATTAATCGTTAAATTACTAAATTAGTTGAGGTTTTGAGATAGAGGTAATTAGTTAATTATATTTACAAGGAGTTGTAAAATAAAGTAACTAAGCATTGTGGGACCCATTATATATTGATATAATGGTAAAATATTACTTAAAATGTTAAGTACATATTATGTATTTAATTGAGTCATATAATTGTTATATGATCAAATTAACACTTAATTATACAAGATAATTAACCATATGATCAATAAGTATTTGTGAGACAAATATCAAAAAATCAAAATGGACCAAACTAGGCCATAATGAACCGGTTGGCTTGTAGTTACAAGGTGATGATTTTTGTTCATGTTTACACTACTTAGTTACCTTTTGAAAGTGACATAACAAGTAGTAAACAATCATCACTTGTTCTACAACACTCCACTCTAATGCATGTGATCAAATTAAACAAAATAAGAGTATTATTTGGACTACATGATCCGGCCTCAAGGTCTATAAAATGAGCATTTTGTGTTCATTTTATAACTACTTCATTTTGTGCTTGTTTCATTACTTGTCTCAAAAACCTCATCTTCTTACCAAAACTCTCAAACACTAATATTTACTAAGTATTACTAGTGTAGTAATATAGTCATAATATTGGTAGTATTATATCTATCTTATTATCTAGTTAATAATAAGGGTAGATTATTTGGGTTAATCTTGGTGCAACTTAGAGGAGATCTTCTACTTTGGGGATTACTTGTATTCATCCATATTATTAGCTCAAGAACAACAAGAAGGAGTTCTTGTTGTGCCCTTATATTTTTCATATCAATGTGAGGAAATTTCTTCTCTTATATAAATGTCTTTATATTTGCATGCATGTTACATAGATCATTAAATACTAAATTACCAAGTAATTTAGCAACTAATTAGAGGAGTCTAATTAAGGTCTATGGACTTTCATGTGGTATCAGAGCTAGCTTGTAGCATGCATGTTCATTTTGGACATTTTTTATTAAAGTTATAAGATAACTAATAAATCAAAAATTTTGATTTAAAATCCGATTCTGACAAAAAGTTTTGTTGCATGTATACCTACTGATCTCAAAATGTTTGTGGTTAAATTTCGTGATTTTAGGGATTAATTTGCTATTTATTTTGATTTTTGGCGTTTAAACCGAGTTAACATGCATTTTATGAGTTAAAAGTTAACTAAAAATAGTTGCATGTTGATTCTGGCCATGAAATTTTAATATGATCTCACCTGCATTTCTTACATATTGTATGTAAAATTTCGTGACTTTTACTTATGTATTGCATGTTTATTGATTTTTATACGATAAAAGTCGATAATATGAGATTATAATGTTCATAAAATTGAAACGTCCATTTCTGGTCTTTAAAATTTTTTTGTACATTTTACATTCTGATGTAGATACTCTTGGTGAAATTTCAGAATTTGTTTCACTGTTTTACTATATCTCTGTTTTTTATTTGATAAAACCATCAATACAAAGCTATTGGTTCATAAAATTAATTTAAATTTTTTGAGCAAATGTTTTTTATTTTTTATAGTTTCCTGTAATTTTTCCAGAATGGAAAAAAATTTTTGTTTCAATTTTATGATGTTTATATTTATTTTTTGGTTTTTATTTCATAATTGTTATGAATTAAACCGTATATTGTAGCAACTACAAATCAAATTCGATCTAATTAATGACCAAAAAAATAGTAGTGACTAATTTGAGTTCAAAAAAACGTTCATTAATTAGTTTTGAATTTAAATATGCTATTTAAATGTTGATAGTTGATTTTTTAATGGTTAAAAATCAATAAATCACCGGAAGAAAAAAATCGAGCTACAATGAGCATGAATTGAATCTAGGGACGATTTTGAGGCATGAAAGTTTGAGCAATTTATTTAATTTTATGGTTGAAGAATGAATGTCATTTATTTAATAATTTAGCAAATTTTGTACCTAGTAGGGCCTATTTTTTGTTTTTAAAAATCGTTTAGTTTACCCGTAATGTAAGGGAATAACGGTTTGGTTGTAATTTGATTGCTACTCGTATCGCCGGTTTGTATAATTTAATAATTTTATTTTATAGAATAAATGTATAATAGGAATTTGTATATTTGTATATTTGTAATTATTTTATGAAGATCGGTGACTCCCTCAAGACGGTGCCATTTTGGAAGATGTTCCAAGTGAAAAGGCAAGGGACCAAGGAGTTGGTTTCCGAATTTGTAACTATCTAGTTAATTTTGATTAGCTAGTTGGCCATACTAGGATTTTATTGTTGCTTGGTTGCTTGCTTTATTTCCGCTCATGCCAAAATCGTCACACATGCATTTAATTTACCGTTATTGTCAATTCAACGTTATTCACAATTCACCGACTTAGTTCATTTATATGGAATTAATAACTAAATTGACAAGATCTCTCACATGTTTAAAAAAAAAAAAAAAAAATTGAGATTAGTCTTACCAATTAATAACACATATGAATCCCGTGTTCATTAGGGCTACCACGCTCGTGGGTCCCTTTTTACCTCGGGTAAGTAGGGTGATACGATCACAAGCTAAAATTGGATTGGACTCAACGAGATAAGCGTTATCTTGGGACTAGGAGATGGATTTAGTTGAAATCCGTCAACCAAGAGTTCTACGGGTAGAATTAGTCAAGTAACGACTTACCATTTCTAGATAAAAGTAGCATGCGATGACTATTTTTATTTATAGATGGGTCTTGGAATCATTTATATAATTTAGTGAGAGGTCATTATATGAATGCTTAACTTGTTAAAATGTTTTTCAAGTAAATTAACAATGAATGTTTATATATTTCTTTTTGTTGTAGTTACCATATCCGCATAATGTCAACATCATCAAACGTTGCAACCTTGGGTAGAGATCATGGTTGAGGTCCGTCATGGACAAGTGTGTCCTTAAGGATGACGGAAGTAACTTCGTTGAATGGGAGTCAACGATCAAGAGCGCCGCGTTATCCGATACCGTGCTTCGCTACTTGGTTGAAGAGCCCCCCACCGAACCCGCGCCTAGATCGTCCGCGGTGGTTCGGGCCGAATATGACCTTTATTTGAAGGTTGCTAATGACGTCAAGAATGTCTTGATTTGGTCAATCTCACCCCAACTCAAACTCCAATTGATTTCTCTCAATGCATATGCGATATTCACGAGGATCACTTCGATGTTTTCGCAAGCCCCTCAAATTCTCCAATATGAGGCGATTACGAAATTCTTTGACACTAAGCGTCAAAGGGGCCAAAAAGTTGGCCCACACGTGCTCAAAATGGTTGAGCACGCGGACACCTTAGAGCGTCTAGGGTGCAAAATTCCGAAGAAATTGGTTGTGGGTAAGATCCTTCATTCACTCACACCTAAGTTCACCCAATTTAGGGTGAACTATAACATGAATGGCATGGACAAGATTTTCCATGAACTCCATGCACTCCTCACCCAAGCGGAGAGGGACATGGAGGCTAGTGGGAGTGAACCCAAGGATGTTCTTTCCATGAAAATGAAGAACATGAACCTTGGGGTGAGAAAGGAGACAAATGGAGGGTAAGACTCTTTTTCAAGAAATCCGCAAGGGAAGGCCAAGGCTTTTAATAGGCCAAGCCCAAGTCAAAAAACACCGGAGGCGGATTTTTAGTATTGTAATGGCAAAGGGCATTGGAAACGCAATTGCCCCAAGTACTTGAAAGATAAGAAAGACGGTTGTGTGACAACGTCAGGTAAAATTCTTTCATCACTCTATATGATAGCTATTAACTTTGCTAGTACCTCTTCTTGGGTATTTGATACCGGTTGTGGTTCTCACCTTTGTAATCATGTACAGGGGCTGAGGGACGTGCAAGCACTAGCCAAGGGTAACGTGGACCTGCGCATGGTAAATGGAGCTAAGGTAGCCGCAGTTTCCGTGGGCACCTACGTTCTTCTTTTGCCTAATGGTTTAGAGTTGTATTTAAATAATTGCTATTATGTTCCAACTCTTACCAAGAACATTATCTCCATTTCCGTGTTAGACATGGAAGTTTTTTCATTTTGTATTAAGAACAACTGTTGTACTTTTGCTTTTAATGAAATGGTTTATGGCGATGCCATTTCTATTGGAGGTATTTATGTTCTAGATATTGCAAAGAGGTCTATCAATGTAAGAAAACAAGAAGCTCAAAAACAAACAGGTGAACCTAATTCAATCATCAACTTTGGCATTGTCGTTTAGGGCAACATAAACGAACGACGCATAAAGAAGACTTGTTTCACTCTAAGTACAAATCAACATTCGATTACGAATCTATGGGTTGCGAATCTTGTCTTCTAGGCAAGATGACTCGTGCTCCTTTAACGGGAAAAGGGACACGAGCAAGTGAAGTATTAGGACTTATACACACGGATGTATGCGGTCCAATGACTATCCGAGCTAGAGGTGGTTATCACTACTTCATTACTTTTACCGACGACTTGAGTAGATATGGATATGTCTACTTGATGAGGCATAAAAGTGATGCTTTTGAAAAGTTCAAAGAATTTCAAAATGAAGTAGAAACCAATTGAATAAAAAGATTAAAACCCTACGATCCGATCGTGGTGGTGAATACTTGAACCATGAATTTGATTCACACCTGAAAGATTGTGGTATAGTATCACAATGGACTCCTCCTGGAACACCTCAATTAAACAGTGTATCCGAAAGGAGAAATCGAACTTTATTAGATATGGTTCGATCTATGATGAGTCTAACAGAGCTTTCTGATTATTTTTGGGGTTTTGCTATCTTATCTGCAATATTTTCACTAAATCGAAGCCCGACTAAAGCGGCAAACAAGACTCCATATGAGATATGGACAGGAAAAGTCCCTTATTTGTCATTTATGAGAATTTGGGGATGCGAGGCTTTTGTTAAGAAGAAGTCTGACGATAAACTCGCACCCAAATCTGACAAATGTCTTTTTGTAGGATATCCAAAGGAATCACGTGCTTATTACTTCTACAATAAACACGAGGACAAAGTGTTTGTGTCTCGTGATGCAGTCTTTTTCGAAAATGATTTTATTTCTAAAAGACAGAGTGGGAGAAAATTTGAACTTGATGAAGTCCAAGAGCCACAAACCGAAAAGGATGACGAGGAAAACGTTCCCTCGTCATCTGACACGGTCATTATTCCTTCGGAACCTAGGAGGTCAAGCAGAATTAGTCATCAACCTGATAGATACCTTGGTATTATAGAGGAAGGTGCTTGACATTCTCCTGTGTTACTTTTTGAAGTAACGAAACCTACTACCTCAAGCCAGCCATTTCTAGTCCCCGACTCAAAGCTATGGCTTGAGCCATGCATCACGAAATGGTTCTATGTAACGACAAATCAAGTATGGATTGGTTGATTTACCGTAGGAAAGGTACGACCCATCTTCAGTGTAAGTGGACTATAAGATCAAAAGTGGCATAGACAAAAATAATGATGTTTATAAAGCTAGATTGGTGGCAAAAGGTTTCACCCAAGTTCATGGTCTTCACTATGACGAAACCTTCGCCCCAGTCGCCATGCTTCGATCCATAAGGATTATCTTAGCGGTTGCCGCATTTCATAATTATGAGATTTTGCAAATGGATGTCAAAACCGCCTTCTTGAATGGGATTCTAGAAGAGGAAGTGTACATGACACAACCTGAAGGTGTTGTGGATCCATCAAACCCTAAGAAGGTATGCAAACTTAAGAGATCCATCTATGGTCTTAAGCAAGCATCCAGGAGTTGGAATCATCGTTTCGATCATGTAATTAAACAAAATGGTTTCACTCGAAGTGTCGAGGAACCGTGTTTTATACATGAATTTAGTGGGAGTAAAGTAACCTTTTCTAGTCTTGTATGTAGATGACATATCTACTCAGGGAAATGATATTCCCAATGCCCTTCTGTAAAGGGTGGCTTGAATCAATTTCCAAATGACAGACTTAGGATAGGCCCACCGCCCATCGCATTTAGGTATCGCGGATCTATGGGATAGATCTAAAAGGACTTAGCATTAATTCAGAGACTTATATTGATAATATTCCTTGATCGGTTTCAACATGAAAGACTCTAAGAGAGGCTTTATGCCTATGGGAAGTGGGATCACTTTGAGCAAGTCAGAGTGCCCTACGAAAACCGAGGAGATTGAACGCATGAAATTGATCCCTTACGCTTCAGCCGTTGGATCAATCATGTATGCTATGATGTGCACTCGTCCCGACGTTGCATATGCTTTTAGCATGACAAGTCGTTACCAAGCAAATCCAGGTGAGAGTCACTGGATAGCCGTAAAGAACATCCTTAAGTACTTAAGAAGGACTAAGGAATTGTTTCTTAGTGTTTAGAAAGGCGAGACTGAGTTACGTGGAAGGGTACACAGTGCCAGTTGCCAAACAGATAGGTATGATCTGAAATCCCAATCCGCTACGTTTATATGATGAATGAGGAGCTGTTTGCTGGAAGAGTTTCAAGCAAAGCGTTACAAAGCGGATTCTACAACAGAAGCAGAGTACCGTTGCAAGCGTCTGAAGCTGCAAAGGCAGCTGTGTGGATTCGGCAATTTTTGGAGACTATCAGTAGTTCCCTACCGCCAAAGATCCTATCACAATTTATTGTGATAACACGGGGGCTATTTTTCAGCAAAAGAGCCATCTAGTAACAAGTCTAGACATGTACTGAGGAAATATCATGTAATTAGAGATTACGTGGACAGAAAGGAAATTGACATTTGTAACGTTGGGACAGATGACAACATTGCTGATCCTTTAACCAAGCCTTTATCAAAGGCTAAGCATGATGGTCATGTCGTCACAATGGGATTGAGACGTGTGCCAGAATTCCTTTAGATTATGTAATATTTAATAATTGAATGTTGTATTAATTATTTCATATATGATAATTGCATTCATTGTTCGAGTTTTATTATAAACTCTTTTATTTAGTTTGACTAAATTTAATACTTTGTTTATCCGAATAGATTGTAAGACAATGTTGGACCCTATTCAAGTGAATAGGACGCACTTAGTATTTTGTCCCTAGTCACTCAATGAGGTGACGTCTCGAAATGACTAATTGTAATTCGACGATGGTTGGTTCAGCACCATGGGGTCATGGAGATGACTGGTCGTTTACATAGACAGACTGTATGACACTCTGTTGGACAGTGACATTGTAGAGACCCTTAAATCAATTATTTGATGCCTGGTCGTGGCAGGGTCCTCTATCTTATTCCTATAAGTCGATTCTTTTGACTGGCGACCGTCTATCTGAGTCGGTGCAGTTTCCGATTGGTTTTGGTTGATGTTCTGGGTCGTGCCGTAAAAAGAGGCCGATGGACTTCTTCTGGATCATGTGATCTGCATCATACATAGTATATGGATCAACGGATTGGGTCCACCCACGTTGGGTAAAAACATCTTTAGGCCACTCGAGGATAAGTTACTGTAAATGCGTGGCCACGCTCGGAAAGAGATCTATGGTAGATTTTCCGGTCAGACAGTTACTCTCCCTATCGAGAAAACCACTCTAGATATTGTCAATCGCAAGTGCGACATGAAAGACACCTTGCGTTGAGTGGGAGATGTGATAAAGAGACAAGAGAATCGGTGACGCACACTTGTGTCAGACAAGTGGGAGATTGTTGGAGTAGGTGTCCTCCACCATAGTGCGCCACATAATACATCTTATTATGGAATATAATTGGGATATTTATTGACTATATATATGATTAGTCAGTTGATTAACGTAAAATAATAACGGTTGGCTGACAGAGTTTGGACGTTATTGTCGTTTAGACTCGGTGAGGAACGATCCCTTCGTCAACACCTAAAGTGAAATCCAAATCTTAACTAATTATTTGTATACGATACGTTTAATAGTAAAACATTACATATATTCGATATGTACGAGAGTTAATTGTTAGAAATTGAGTTAAGAACTCAAATTCGATTAAGCTTATTTTTCAATTATGCTATAATTGACTAATAAATTTATATCTTATTTTAATACGATTAAATAAGATTTAACTTAGTAATTAATCGTTAAATTACTAAATTAGTTGAGGTTTTGAGATAGAGGTAATTAGTTAATTATATTTACAAGGAGTTGTAAAATAAATTAACCAAGCATTGTGGGACCCATTATATATTGATATAATGGTAAAATATTACTTAAAATGTTAAGTACATATTATTTATTTAATTGAGTCATATAATTGTTATATGATCAAATTAACACTTAATTATACAAGATAATTAACCATATGATCAATAAGTATTTGTGAGACAAATATCAAAAATCAAAATGGATCTAACTAGGCCAAGAGGGCCGGTTATGATGTAGTTACAAGGGTGATGATTTTTGTTCATGTTTACACTCCTTAGTTACCTTTTGAAAGTGACATAACAAGTTGAATATAATCATCATCTTTTCTACAACACTCCACTCTAATGCATGTGATCAAATGAACAAAATAAGAGTCCAATTTTGGACTATGAGGTCCGGCCAAATGGCCTATAAAATGATCAAGTGTTGCTCATTTTTCACTACTTCATTTTGTGCTTGTTTTCTTACTTCTCTAAAAAAACTCATCTTCTTACTAAAACTCTCAAACACTAATATTTACTAAGTATTACTAGTGTAGTAATATAGTCATAATATTAGTAGAATAATATCTATCTTATTATCTAGTTAATAATAAGGGTAGATTATTTGGGTTAATCTTGGTGCAACTTAGAGGAGATCTTCTACTTTGGAGATAGTTTGTGTTCATCCATATTTATAGCTCAAGAACAACAAGAAGGAGTTATTGTTGTGCCCTTATATTTTCCATATCAATGTGAGGAAATTTCTTCTCTTATATAAATGTCTTTATATTTGCATGCATGTTACATAGATCATTAAATACTAAATTAACAAGTAATTTAGCAACTAATTAGAGGAGTCTAATTAAGGTCTATGGACTTTCAGTGTCTATATATACTATTCGCGCTTTCATAATTTTAATCAAAGCCGGTCTTACCCACGAACGGACGCAGCTCGAGCTGCGCCCTATCGAAGAGTCGTAGCTCTTGCTGCGCCACTTCCTCAGGCTCTTTGTCCTGCTTTCTGGCTTCAGATCTTTCCTTATTCACGTCCAAATATATCTTCCGATTCCTATAGGATATAGATTCAGTAATACGCCGATTTTAAATAATATTGGATTTCCTAATCCTTGTCGGGTTCGCTTTCCGAGACGGAATTCGACGTTATCGTCAAACAAGCACATTTACTCATTTTCATTCATTTTCGTTTTAGAGAATCATTTCTAAACATTTTCCTCTATTTTGTTATAAACTTACATTTCTTTTAAATTTTCTATTTTAGGGGGTAACCCTTCGTACCATCCGGTCATTTCTATTTTTATTTTGCGCCAGTCTAGGCCACTAATGCTACATGTAAATTATGTGCCTTCTATTATGTGATTTCTATGTGATTTTCGGCAGCATGACGGCAGAAAAGTCGTCTACCAAACCTGCGTTTAAGCTAACCTGCAGGTACATAAAGTATCCAACAGCAAAGACACGCAGGCCATCAAATACAACCAAAATAAAGCATGTATATCAAATTGGGGGCTCTCGCCCAATACAAAATCCAAAAAACCCAAAGCTGGGTGCTTTCGCCCGAAACAAAGTCAACACGTGCAAAAACAAGTCAAAATGTACAAGTCAACAACAAAATACAGCTTGTTGGACCTATTTTGTATTTTTGATAATGACATGTGTTTACTTGATAATGTGCTTTAATTGATATATCATATGCATGTAATTGTGTGCTTTAGTCTTATCATAGCTAACAACAATTACAAGAAAGGAGATCAAAAGTTATAGAAGCTGAAGGCATAACTTAGATGATTTCTGTGAGACAAAGTTATAGGAGCTTGAGGTATAACTTTGGAGGTTCATATGTGCAAAGTTATAGCTACCTTGGTTATAAAATTGAAGAAACAATTCATGCAAGATCTACTTTAAATAACACAAGACTCAAGATGGAGGGTCTTTGTGATCAAGATGAAGAGATGATGCGTATACTGAAGATCTTTGTGAAGATTAGATAGTATAGGTCGTCATTCGGTAACTATTCCATTAGAGTGATTTTAAGTTTGTAAAGTTATGACTCACTTATAACTTTACATACTAAAGTACAAAGTTATAGCTTTAACCTATATCTTTGGATGATAAAATTTGATGCATGATTTTGGAAATAAATCTTTTAAATATTTTCAAAAAGAGAAAGAGTATTTTTTATATTTATCAAAAGTTTCGATAATATATTTATGAGATTATATTGGTTAGTAATACAACTTATGAGTTGTCATGCTACTCAGGGTTTCTAATATATTCTATCTCAATTTGTTGTTAACCAAATAAGCCCACCTAGTGGCTTTGCCACCTAGGGTTTCGTGAAACCTAGGGATTGTGCCTCCTAGGGTTGTGTGCTCCTAGGGTTTCGTGAGATGAGGATTTCGGCCACCATAGACACATTTCCTTGTTTACCATAACCTAGGATTCTAATAATATCTATACAACAATATTTTGAGATATTAAAGATAAATATATTTCTAAAAGATAAAGCAAATAATATTCTGAGATATTAAAGATAAATATCTTTCTTAAAAAAAAGCTAGGGTTTTAGATTTTAGATCTCCTATGCTTCAATTGTAAATATTCCTTCCATCTCAATCATTCACAACGACTTTTATACAATTGAGAGAATTTTATAAATTAATTTTAAAGCTTACTTTGAGCAAAATAGTTATTATTTTTAGTGTTTGTTTTTCGAATAAGTCGTGCATCATTATTATCAATCGCTTGCATGAAATACGTTATTAGATAATAGTACATCACATAATCTTACTTATTCATTAACGAGAATCCTTGTGAGTTATATTGTACTTTCTTACTAACGTAAGATAGTATAGAGTATTTAGCGATACTCACTTTGAGTTAAAATCATAGTTGATTATACGAGTGGGTTGATAATTTTTGTAATCCGGAGAAAGGTACTAAAGATTATTAATCGAGAATAGTGGAGGTAGGTTTTGACTTGTGAAACTGATCCACTTCAAAATCACGTGTGTCTCTCTCTCCTTTTCGTTGTTTCGTTATTTGCAAATTACTCTGATTAATTAATTAGTTGATTTTAATCTATAGAATCAAATAATTAATTACATATCATATAAATCGAAAAATTGGGGCTAGTTTTTAATACCTAATTCACCCCCCCCCCCTCTTTCGTATTCGATCAATAGACTCTACCCAGCTAATCCTCATCGCCACCCTGCATGGCCACAGTCACCTCAAGGGCGGCAATCTCAGCATCCCAGGCCTCCAACTCCCTCAACAGACGAGCAGTCTCCTCCCGAGACTCTGCCAGCTCCCGCTCGAGGTCCCTCTGTGACGGAAATGCCTCATTTCAAACACTTCATTTCAAAAATACAAAAATACAACAGTAAATGAAAAGGGAATGAGAGGTTCATTCCTGTCGGTCCCGGCCACCTACGAGTGCCTCAATGGCTGTAGCCCGCAGCCGGTTGGCAACCCTCCACAATCCGACGTGCAGAGACGGTGCCACATGCGTTCAAGAATAAAAAATGGCTTGTTAACGATCGTTCGCCATTTCTCAAAATCAAAAATAAAAAAAAAAACAAAAAGAGCAATACTTACCACGATCGGCCAGTACGCCAACCTCCGACGAACAAACCCGAGGTAATCTTCGCCGGGAGGGAGAAGGGCGTCCTTGCTCGCGTCAGCCAAGTCAGCCTATCTCTCAATGTCAGAAGGCTCCCTAAACATCGACCCAGGAGGATTGATAGGGACCGTGAAAGTGTCACGAGAACACTGCCGAGTGAAACGCACACCCAAGTACCACACAGGTCCCATGAGTGTCCTCAGCAACAGCCGACTCAAGCTCCTAGGATGTAGGACCTCACCCACGAATGCCGGAGCATCTGGGTAGTCCAGCCAACGTGTGGGGACACACTGAATAATAAAAGCAAAAGGGTCATTCCTATGATTCAGTTCTGGATGAAGAAATAAAAGCTGTTATTCCTATGACTGTTCTCAAAAATGAAAGATAGAAAAGAAAGAATTGGAGGTACTTAAGTGCTCCAACAGCAGGGCACTCATGCCCCTCCTACAAACATCATAAGATGAACACTGGCTCTTCTTACGACAAGCCACCTATTCCCTCACAACTGGGTACGCTCGCGGCTCAGGCTCTATCCTCTTGGGCGCGAAGCCCGGAAAGTAGGAGTACACCCACGCCTGCAAACCAAAAAATAATCGTTTAATAACAGATATCGATCTTTTGATAAAATGCAAGATAAGTTACCCAGCTCATACAAAAAGCAAGGTTCGTACCTCAACTAAGAGCCCAGGACCAACAGTAGCAAGAGAAGTCCCCTTCTCCATCAGCTATGGTCTACTTATGGTGCTCATATAGCGAGTGCGAACCGCGAAGCCAAGAGTAACCCAGTCCCACCAACCTAGGCTACTCAAGTCAAAAAGAAAAGGAAGAAGCTTCGTCAACAGCCTCTCCCCCTTATCTCCGTAGTAAATTAAAGACAAGAACCACCACAGCTAGAGTCGAGCCCTCTACTCAGATGTACAGGGAAGGGGAGACACTATCTCCCTACCTATCCTAACTCTCGTCGGAGTCCTACCCGGGAAGTAGTCTCTAACGTAAGAGCTCGACACCAACCCACGAAGAGCAGCCGCCCCTACCGGTAAGTTCCAGCCGATCAGTTGCCTCGCCTCCTCCGAGTAACCCTCATGGCCGTCGACGACCACTCCAACGCCTCCTCCCCACACGGCAGACCTGAGATCACGTCGTAGTCCTACAAAGTGACTCCGACCTCTCCAAAGGGCATGTGGAAAGTCGAAGTCGTGTTCCAGTACCGATCAAGAAATGCTCGAATCAGGCAAACAGCCCGGATCTTCATCGCCTTGATCGTCTTCCAAGATCAGACCAACTCTCCGACGGCTCCTCGCTCAACGAGGGTCCTCTCCCGCTCCGTCAGCTTCTCGTAATCATCCATCATGGTCGTGTAGCCGGAAAATGACCTCATGTTCCCGGCTTTCTGCAATTCAAGTCAAGAAAATCATTTAGTGTTAAAACTCAAAAGAAACGGCAAAATGGAAAATGTGAAACAAAAGCTTACCATACTCCGCGTCGTACGGTAGGACAAGTGGCTCTCTGCTACCCAAATGAGATGTCTGCCATCCCATTTATCAGCCCACTCAGGTGCCCCCACTAACTAACGTCCACCTCTCACTGTACTGGTCCTCTTCGGGACCTCCTCCTCAACCTCCTCACGCACCTCCGGTATGTCTTCTCCCACGCGGGAATATGAAGGCTCAAGTCTATGTCCATAGGGGCTCTCCCCGACGTAGAAGGACTATCACCTGCCAATCAATGGCGGTTTCAAACAATCCCCAGCGGTTTCAAACAATGTCAAGCATTTTTTTAATCATTTCAAGCAATATTTCAAGTCGTTTTGAACTTTAGAGGAAGTTTTTCAGACCATCTTCGGCCATTTCTTCCAAAACCTGACTACACACGTAGGTTAGTGTCAAGTCAAGTAAATGCGAAGACTAGTAACGTGTTTGAGTCGAAATTTCGACAGCATTTCGCTATAATGACAGTTATGCCCTAGAAAAGTGTCTTGAGGAAATTGTCGCGAATCAAAAATCTAAATCCACAAGAAGTTTACCCATTACACAAGGGTTCCAAAACACCAAATTTCATCCAAAATGGACAAGCCTAAGGGCGTTTTCAAAGCGGTTTTTGGTTCAGTAGAGTGACCGTCTCATTTACTCAAAATTTGATGAAAATACAAAAGGAATACATGGTTACGCTCCTAATGATGCCTATTGTTCATTTCTACTATCCATTTCTACCATACAAGCTCAAATGGGTGCTAATCCCCAATTTTCGACATTAAAAAGTAAGGAAACCCTAATTTTAATTCAAATTCAATCGAAAATGCAAGTGATTAAAGCGAGATAGGACGCATACCTCGATTGGTCATGATTAATGGCACAATATTATCAATGTTCGACGAGTTTTGATTGGATTTTGAAAGGATTATTCGACTTTTATGTTTTGAGAAATGAATAAGAAAAAGTCCAACTGTCGCGATTTAAATCAGATAGGGACAAGCTCGGGAAAGGACGCAGCGATCACTACGCCTCTTCCAAAGGTCGCAGCTCTTGTTGAGCCTAATCCCAGCGCGTTTCCATTTCAATTTGAAAATTCTTTACAAGTTAGTTAGTTGTGGGCCCATATCTTGTGCGCCTCTTCTCCGACATCTTATTTCACAAACTTGGTTCTTTTTCGAGACCCGTGTTTTGGCAGGCTTCAAAGCCGTCACATGATGTATCATCACAGAAAGACCCACCTTCCGGCCATACAATACGTGGACACGTCTTATATCGCCATAATTTTGCTCGCCACAACCGAGCAAATTCCCCGAAAGATTCAATCCTGACAGAGTCTTCCGTATACCAAGTTTCGCAAATTCCTTTCAAATATTATGTTTCCCCAACGAGAGTTTACCTGAGGACAGAGACATGCATATTCTTACATGTGACGGCTGGCGAGCCTCATTACGCAGCCCTATTCAAATGGCTGACGAGCCTCACGACGCACTCCTCTCGACGGCTAGCGAGCCTCACATCGCAACCTCGGTTTCTCATAAGAAAATGCCTCAGCTATGACTCCTTGTTATTGTTGGCGAGCATTTATACGTAGTCTAACTGATTTTAAATATCCCTCCCCAATGGTCGAAAGCCTTTAAAATATTCCCGACAACAGGTTCTTGGTTTAGACCCCTTGAGCCGCCTCGCGTCGCCATAGTCGTCAGGTTGTAATCTCCAATTGACCTGGTGGCTATACTTTGACTTTTGCCTTGTCCAAGCCTCAGTCATAGTGGGGGCTCTGCAGATACCTCGTTCCTACACCTTCCGCCAACCACCTAGTGAAGACTGGGTCGCATGTTTGGTACACGAAATGATTTATGACAATTCGTAAGTTTATCGTCAAGTTATAACTTAAAAACTTTTGTCTACCCCTTGGTCGTCATCTACGCGCCGGTGCTGTTGTTTTGACAGTTATTAGAGTTCATTTGGAGTTCGGGTTGAAAAGCGCTTCATTTTCTATAAACCGTTTTAAAACTCCGAGTCGGAACACTCTGAAATGTTCTGATTATTTAATTATATATTTCAAATTCTATCTCTTTTAATAACATTATCTCGTATTATCTTCTAAAATGGAAGTGTAGATCAACCACAATTCCGTAATAGAAACGTGGAAATCTTCGTTCTTTAACAGGAAACATCTAGGGAAATGACGCAGCAGATGTTGCGCCTCTTCGAAGGATCGCACTTCTGATGCGCCTCTTCCCGAGCCTCTTCTTTCCAAAGTTTGAGTTGTTCTACAACTCTTTCGCATTTTCTTCTATAAAAGGATAGCCCTCTTCTAACTTTTAAGGCACGCGAGTGTTTCGCCCCTTCTCTTCTCTCTTTGCATTCAGGATCTTTGTCTAAGCTATCGACATCTACGTGCTTGATCAATCAACCACGTAAGCTCAGATCCTTCTGATTACCCGTCACGTTTGCATTTGACTAACCAATTTGGCCAACTACACATTAATCAATCTAATCAATTTTTAGTCCGTTAACAAGGGCAGTTTCTGCATACATTCGAGTCGAGCTGTCGCTAAAACGTAACTTAGTTAATCTCGTATTCATCAAACATGTAAGTCTGAGCGTATTAAATCCCACTTTTTTATTTTGTATTATTTATTTATTCAAAACCAATTTTAATCGAAAACCCTTTCATAAAACCTTTTCAGTAGTCATCAGACGTCGAGAAGAAACGCATAAGCATCCGCGCCTTCTAGAAGGAACACAGCACCTGCTGCGCCTCTTCCAGAGGTTGCCTGCTCCTGCTCTTCTTCTTCCTCCTCTTGTTTCTACGTCTTTTGTTTTCCTTTTCTTATTTAATTCTTTAATCATATTTATCTTTCATTAAGTCGTTTATTCTCGTCTTAGATCCCTAAATAATTCAATATTAGCGGATTTTCGTCTTGAATCAAATTCGGGTTTTAGAGATTCGATTCATTCATATCAAGTCTCTAGATTCGTTCTTGATAAATTAGTCTTGTAATTTAATTAATTAAATCAATTTTACTCGAGTTTTAGATCAATAATTAATCACAAATACCAACGAACATTAACTAATTGTGATTCTGGCTTCGCCAGAACACAACTTAAGAACTGACGCAACAGGTGCTGCACCTCTTCCAGAAGACGCACTAGCTGCTGCGCTTTGTCTTACGAATGCAAATATTCATATGTTATTTGATCCGTTTTAAGGTTAAGACGAATATTTCCGTCTTAAATAAGTATATTCCGAACTTCCTTTCTCGCTTCGACGTAGCTTAATCATCTAATTAATCAACTATTAATCTTAATATCGCTGCTAATCTGTGCGTTTAATTTATTAATTATTCTCTTTTCATCAAACATCCGTTTTGGATATATTCCTGACGTAGATCCCGTATTCATTATAATAATTATTTTATAGTTTCATGTAATCATTGTAATTGGATGATTTCTTTGCCTTTCTTATGTAATTCAATTCTAAATCCTAATTCGACATAATTAAATGTTAATTAAATG
The DNA here is from genome assembly GCA_022085475.1 of Heliosperma pusillum. NCBI lineage: Eukaryota > Viridiplantae > Streptophyta > Magnoliopsida > Caryophyllales > Caryophyllaceae > Heliosperma > Heliosperma pusillum. Next base: position 26,595 of record JAIUZE010018214.1, read on the forward strand.
TTCACCGACATAGTCTAATTGACATGTTAGGATAAAACGTGGATGTTGCATTACATGCATATAACCGATCATATATCAAATACGAACGATTTCTATAATCATTAGTAGAGGCCCCTATCAAGGCGGGCGGAATAGGTGTTCGATTAAAGAACTTCGTAATACATACCCTCACCCCTTACTCCAGATCTCTTTGAACATCCGTGTTCATTGGCATCCACGAGAGTCATTCTAGACATAGAATGCTACGGGTAACGAGTTCTTAGTGTTCATGTCATTACTTTGTGTCTTGACATGGCATAAAGTATTCGAACGGTTCCAATTTTCCATAAAAATTGGTTGCGGCTCCACAAATGTGTATTACTACGCTTGTCTCTCGTTTCCATCCTGTGTGCGCCCCTCCATGGTTCCCCGTGTACCACATTTCGGCAAGGATCCACAATCCGTGTATCACACTTTGACTTAGCTTTAATTACGTAATTAACTAACTATTAGTCGTAATATCGCTCCTAGTCTGTCACTCTTAGTTTTCAAATGTTTTCTTTTTCTTCAAATCTCCGTTTTGAATATATTTCTGACGTGGATCATGTAATTCTTTGTAATCCGTTGTAATCTTATTTAATCATTGTAACCGTATGATTTTGCTTTTCTCTCATATGTAATTAATTCTAAGTCCCCAATTTCGACATAATTGAGTGCTAATTACATGTTCACTGACATAGTCTAATTCACATGCATGCTAGGACTAAAATGTTGGATGTTGCATTGCATGCATATAATCGATAACATATCAAATACAAACGATTCCCCTAACCATTAGTAGAGGCCGCTATCGAGGCGGGAGGGATTAGGTGTGCGATTAAAGAGCTTCCTAATACGTACCCTCACCTCTTACTCCAGATCTCTGTGAACATCCGTGTTTATTGACATCCACGAGAGTCATTCTAGACATGGAATGCTAAGGGTAACGAGTTCTTAGAGTTCATGTCATCACTTTATGTCTTGACATGGCATAAAGTATTCGAACGGTTCCAATTTCCCATAAATATTGGTGGCGACTCCACAAATGCGTACTTTTATGCTTGTCCTCCCAAGCGCGCCCCTGCGTGGTCCTCTATGTACCACAGGTAGAAACAGATTTTGGGGCTTAGCTTGGATGTTTGATGAAGCGGGAAATTCGAGTTGGAAGCAAGAGGCTTGTTTTGATAAGAAGAAGAAGAAGAAGAAGAAGAAGAAGAAGAAGAAGAAGAAGAAGAAGAAGAAGAAGAAGAAGCAAGTGGAGTAGAAGACTAACCTAGCTAGGATAGCAAGCGAAGAGCTGCCATAGAACCAAGGAGAGCAACCAGACAACCTAGGAGAGTAACCATTGAGTTTAGAATTCCATTATGAAGTAGAAGGGTAGCCGACTAGGGTGGCTAGCCGCCAGGCGGGTCGCTAGCAAGGGTGGCGGGTAGCCATGTGCTAAACCGAGAGATTTCTTGATGTCTTTACTTTGTTTTAGGAAGTTAGAATACATAAGGCTTATTATTATTGTTATCGTTTTCCATCATTATTATAATTACTATCATTAGACATAGAACAAGAACCGTAATTAATCTTTTGCTTAGAAAATTATGAGGAACTAATCCTTTCTTTCTTGGATCAACAATTGAAGCCATTGACTAATTAATCGTGAGATTGCTCTTTCTTTCTTTATTTTCCCAAGTAATGTTTATGTCTCTTGCTCTTATTTTATGATTATTGTTTTTCTTGCTAATCCGATCAATTAGTAGTTGTTTTCATTAATCTATTGCAAGTTTAGATGTTGAATCCGTGATTGTTCAATTAATTTAAACTAAAGTAGCAAACTTTACCCTAATAATTTGTATTTATTTCATCGTTATCAGGATTAAGAAGAGACTAAAAATATAATTTGAATTGTTAACCGCGTGTGTTAAAGATCATTATCATTATTGCTTCCTTTGAATGTTAATGTTGTTGTTGGATTAAATCTAGACGCTTGGCTTAGATTGTTCACTAATTGGGGTGCACTAATATCGCATTTCGATTTAGTTAAATATATATAGTCAAATGTTGACTAGTGTAAATAGAAGGTTGTACATACTAATAACTAAGTGTTTGTATCATTTTTAGTTTTCTCAGTTTAATATACAAACTTTCCCTCTCTTTGTTCATATATTTAATCAGCTAAGCTCTGAATATCAATGGCTTCCGCCTATGTTCATTTTATCACCCACCATGGATTTCTGGAAATTTGTGTTAAGTAATAAACATTGGTAAACCTTGCTTCAGTCACTTTTTGGGTTGATTAAAATTTAATAATTTTATGATGTTGATGAGATTTGAACCCCGGAGCATTTGTACAAAACTTTGACATGTGACCACTTTGACAAGTCTTATATTTCTGTATTTGAAGACCTAAAAATTTTAATAAACCAAAATTAACTGTCCTATCATATGGTAATTTCTAAGACATTTTTTTTACTTATTTCTTACTTTCTGAATTTTTTCAAAGTATGAGTCGAATTTGTACAATAATTTAACTATAATATTGTTGGTTTCATTACCATAGTTAGTTTAACTAGAATTGCATGTATGAGTTTGAAAATCGACCGCTAAATTCACAGTGGAATTATCAAAATTTCAAAAATTATTGCGCCAACATTTTCAAAATATTGCCGTGGTTTAGCGATATTAGGCCATTAAAATCCATAGAATAAGATTAAACCGAGCTAAAAATAACGTTCCAGTTGTAAGGGGTAACTTCGTTATTGTAACTCGAAAAAAAAAAATTTGTGCCTCCCATAGAGAAAATTCCTACGTCCGCCCTACTTGAGACTTTAATCTTAAGACTCATCAAAATCTAAGTCTATATATAGGATCCACATTTCACCTCACAAAACACTATTTATGAGCCTTAAAAAATGAGTGTTGGATTTCTAAGACTTAAGTTAAGACGCAACAAAATTTTACTCAATTTATTGCAAGTCCTAGCTTAAGACTCTATAAAGTCTGAGCTTGAGACCCATATTGAGACTCGTATAAACTTAGTCTTATGATGAAGTTGAACAATCAAAAATAATGATCATTCAGTGTTGATTGAGGGAGATTGATGAGGGAGTTTGATGAAACAGATTGATGGAGAAAGTGTGCCTCATAGTGTAGAGAATAAAGAGACATAACATTACTTAAACAAAGGTTACCTCTTATCCAGGTATGGAATGTAATCAGTGAATATAGTAGGATAGTTACAATTAAATTAGATTAAAGCATAGTTTGGAGTAGTATAGAAAGGTCACCATAGTATGAATTATTCTTAGTGTTGAGCTAGTTTGATTGATGATGACAAGCCTAACTAATGTATACTTCTTAGTTAAGTTTTCAGGAAATCTTGAGTCTCCAAGCAAGACAAATCTCCAAGCAAGAGTAGAGTAAGAGTTGAAATGCCCAAGAAGAATCGTGTTGTAAAGAGTCGTCTTTTGTAAAGGTAGAAGAGTATGGTACTTACAAATGCAACAGTCTTGGTGACCGTTACCTCACCTGTTCAGTGTAACAGTGAGGACGACTGTTGCACATGTCTGAAACTTTTCAAAGACTTTCCAAATCAAAATCTTCCTGCTGCTTTTGAAAAATTACTTGAACCATTCATGAAATGATTTTGAACGTGATTTGAAGGTGATAAGAAGGAATCATTTGAAAGTGTTTTTCCTCATTTGCACAAACAAACTTTTTCTCAAAAAGAAAAGCAACACTTGGCTTGTTCCCATGTGAGTTTGTCATCTTATGACTTTCACCCAAGAGTAAACTGTTTCCTGCATCTTGAGCAGCCCACCTCTCTGAGACATTTTGTCACTTGTGAAAGCTTTATGCAAGGACATTCACTTTGCCCACATGCTTGAGAGTGGACTTTCTCAAGGCTCTTCTTTAACCTTTTCAAATCACTTCTTCCTCTATAAATAGAGAGCACACCTCTCTCATTTCTTCAAGGCTTTCCAGAGAAATCAAACTTACTGCTTTGCAAATTTTCTTCAAAAGTTCTTAAGCTTTTAATCTTTGCAAACTTTCTTCAAAGTCTTCAAAAGTTACAGACATGACAACTGTTGCGTTAAGTATTGTATTCTTCTATCTAGAATAGTTAGCTCTTAATGAATTCGCCTTCGTTCTTTCCACAAGAACAAAATCAGGGAATTTGATCTTGTAACTTTCTTAGAAGAAGAGTCGAGTTTGAGACGGAGTAGTCTCGAATTCATTTCGCAACCGGAGTAGGTTGTTGCTCCTTTTTATTGTAAGGGTCTTAGGTAGTCGGAGTAGATTACTTAATTGAATCAATAAGAAGAAGATTGGACGTAGGCCTTTCAAAATGGTTGAACCAATTCAAAACTCATGTGTTATTTTTGTTGTTTGTTTAATTTCCGTTGCACTCTTCTTTACTTGTGTATTTCGCATTTCTGTCTAGTGCAACAGTCTCGAATACTGTTACTTTCGTATTGTAGCCTTTACTTCATCTGCTAAAACGAACAAAGTAACAGTCAGACTCACTGTGACATTCTCTTTACAGCAACTTATTACTTTAGCTATTCACTCTTGATAACTTTGTTCCTTTAGTGTATCCATTTACTCTTCTTAACTCCATCAACTTTCTTTAAACAATAAAGATTAAGTTGAAATTTTAAAAGTGGTACCTAATTCACCCCCTCCCCCTCTTAGGTACTTGGAATCCAAACCCTTCAATTGGTATCAGAGCCTCGTGCTCTTGATCGAGGCTAATCGCCTTTGAGTTTGATTCTAGGCCTATGGATTCCTCAAAGTACTCCAAGATCCCGGTCTTTACCGGTGAGAATTTTGGATGGTGGAAACTCAAAATGGAACACTACATCAAAAGTATTGATTACCAATGTTGGAGAATCATCAAGGATGGACCACTCATTGTTGAAGATAAGGACATGATGACGGGATATTCTACCGTTAAACTCGAAAGAGATTACAATGAAAATGATTTTAAATTGGTCGAGAAAAATTCCAAAGCCATGACTATTCTTCAACGATGTGTCGGTGAGGAGGAAGTGAGTCGTATATCCGGTTGTACGACGGCTAAGCAAATATGGGACGTCCTTGAACTTGCACACGAGGGAACCATAGAAGTTAAGAAACAACGTATAGACCTTCTCATAAAAAAATATGAGATGTTCCATATGTTGAAGGACGAGTCCATCAATAGTTTAGCCTCTCGTTTTTCTAGCATTATTAATGAGCTTAAAAGTCTAGGAAGAACTTTCGAGTCCGAGGACATCATTCGAAAAATTCTTCGTAGTCTTACCGCTAAATGGCAACCAAAAGTCACCGCTATTGAAGAGGCTAGAGACCTAACCACATTGACCTTTCATGAACTAATGGGGTCCCTAATTGCACACGAGTTAAATCTCGACAATGCTCCTTGTGAGACCTCAAAGGGAAAAGGACTTGCTCTTAAATCCACCTCAAGTGATGAGGAAGGAGAAGAGGAAGATGAATTTGCCATGTTCTCAAGAAACCTTGTTGGGATGGTCAATGGCCAAGGATTCAAAAATTTCAAAGTGAACCATGCTAGAAAACGATTTCCTAAGAGACGACCGAATTCCGCTATGGGATGTTTCAAATGTGGTGACAAAGGTCACTTAATTAAAGAATGCCCAAAATGGAATGACATCAAATCTAAGGATAGAAGAGACACGGCTAAGAGAGAACTCAAGCATAAAGTAATGTCCGCCATTTGGGGCATGTCCGACTCCGAGGACGATGAACCCATCGAGGAGCAACTAGATGCTAAAATGTGTTTGACAAACAATCTCAAAAATAAAACACATAAACTTGCTAGGAGTGAGTCTCTTAGGTGTCTTATGGCACATCCGGATGAATCCGATTCCGAGTCCGACAATGAGGTAAAATATCTTAAGGCTAAGGTCAGAACTTATTCCAAGGACAAGGTGTGTAAGTTGCTTGATAAGTTGTTTGATAAGTGTCGTAACCAAACCGAGAAACTTGATGTCATGCAAGATCAAATAGAGGAGATTGCTCAAGAAAACGTTCTTCTAAAACAGGAATTGAATGATACAGACTCAGTGACTGTTACCTCTGAAGTTGAGACTGAATTTAAGAGATTAAGGAAATTAAACAGAAATCTGACTAATGAACTTGATCTCCTTAAAACCTCTAGCTCTAACTCTACCCCCTCTGATCTTGAAGAGATTAACACCTCCCTAGTCTTCCAAATCTCAAAAATCTCAAAGGAGCGTGATGATCTCATCAAAGATCTTGAGTTGTCTAAAACTGAAGTTGTCGACCTTGAAGAAAAAGTTGAAAGTCTGAAAGTCACAATCCCTCTGTCTGTTGCCTCTGACATTGAAAAGCAAAGCTCTTCCTCTCCTGATCTTGTCAAAACCTTAACCACTGAGAATGATCGACTCAAGGTTGATCGCAATGCCTTCAAAAGGGAAATTAGAATCCTTCATGAGAAACTTGTTAACATACAACATGAAAAAAACAAGAATTGCTCCTCCGACCCTAAGGTCACTCAATTGAACTTTTGCATCTCCAACCTTAAGATTGACATTGAACAAAAAATCAACACCATCATTAACTTAAAATCTAAATTTATTGTGATGAAAAATGATTTGGACATTTCCAAGGAAAAGAACAAGTTGCTTTTGGCTAAAATTGAGAAACTTGGCAAGGATCTTAATGAAGCTAAACATGTGTCTAAAATATGGGAAGGAAGTCAAAATGTCTTGAATTTTCTCACTAGTCAATCCAAGAGGTGTGATAGAGTGGCTGGTCTGGGTTTTAAATGGAACAGTCAGTCGCACTGTTACATTCAAAAACCAGATCCTAGCAAAACTGACTTTCGAAGAAGAAAGTATGTTGGTCTTCCTGAATACATCATTTGCAACTATTGTGGAAAAACTGGTCATGTCTTTAATGCTTGCAAAAAGAGACATAATGACATTGAAAGAAATATTAAAGTTGTTAAGCAAATATGGATTCAGAAAGATCTCCTTAAGCAAGTTGGTGGTAAGAAGGGACCCAAAATGATTTGGGTTCCTAAACTTAAAGTCTAATCTCTTGTAGGGCTTGGTGAGAGGCGGCCGCAATTGGTACTTGGATAGTGGATGTTCTCGTCACATGGCGGGAGACAAAAGCCAATTTCTCTCACTTGAAGCTTATGATGGTGGCACGGTAACGTTTGGTGACAACAAGAAAGGTAAAGTAATAGGCATTGGGAAGGTTGGTAAGTCATCGTTACTTTGTGTCGACAATGTGCGGCTTGTCAAAGGTTTGAAGCACAATCTCCTTAGCATTTCTCAATTGTGTGACCGAGGTAACTTGGTCGAATTTAGTGCTAGTCTTTGTCGAATCATTGATGCCACAACCCATGAGGTAATACTTGAAGGTAGACGAGTGAAAGACGTCTACCTAACCGATTTAAACACTTTATCCGGACATACTATGTCTTGTATGAGTGTAATGAAAAATGATCCTTGGTTGTGGCATAAACGATTTGGACATGTAAGTACTAAGACTCTCAATACTCTCAAGAGACTTGACTTGGTTGAAGGATTTCCTAACATAAAATTTGATCTTGAAAAAATTTGTGATGAATGTGCTAAATGCAAACATGTTAGAAGTTCCTTCAAATCGAAAAAGGTTGTGAGTACCTCTCGTCCACTATGTGTGTGTCATTGTTGATGATTATAGTACATTGATTTATGTGGACCCATGAGAACACGTAGTAGAGGAGGGAGTCGCTATGTGTGTGTCATTGTTGATGATTATAGTAGATTTGTTTGGGCATTGTTCTTGAGTTCCAAAGATGAGGCATTTGATGAGTTTTTAATTTGGTTAAAAAGAATTCAAAACAAACTTGATTTAAAACTTGTTTCCATTCGAACCGATCATGTAACCGAATTTGAAAACTCATCATTTGGTGCTTATTGTGATGACAATGGTGTTGATCATAATTTCTCCGCCCCAAGAACTCCTCAACAAAATGGCGTTGTTGAACGCATGAATAGAACTCTTTAAGGCATGGCTAGAACCATGTTATTGTGTAGTAAGCTTCATCGAAACTTTTGGGCCGAAGCGGTAAACACCGCTTGCTATATTCATAATCGAGTCATGGTAAGAAGTCTACTCAATAAAACAACATATGAATTACTACGTGGAAGAAAGCCCAACATTTCATACTTTAGATGCTTTGGTAGCAAATGTTTTGTTCACAACAATGGTAAAAATAATTTGGGTAAATTCGATCCACGTAGCGATGAAGCGGTTTTTATTGGCTATTCTAATCATAGCAAGGCCTACAAAGTTTACAACAAGAGGACTATGTTGATTGAGGAAAGTGTACATGTCATTTTTGATGAATCTAGTCTCTTTGAGCAGGTACAAATTGATGAGGAAGATGATGAATTCGAGATTGGGCTTGTGCGAGAAGACTTTGTGTTTAATCAAGAAGAAGCCTTGAACAATTCGAATATCATTGATCAGCAACAGACGCAGAGACTGTTACCTGTTACAGACAGCATCAACTCAGGGGGAATCAACAGTAACTCTGCTACTGCTTCTACTTCCCAGACTGTAACAGTCCCTCCGACTGTTGAACAGGGAGAGTCCTCCAACTCTGATGAAGGACCAACATCCGACCAGGAAGTAACAGTCACTCAGACTGTTGCTGTTGAAAGGGAAGAAGTCCCCTTCGTGCCAAAGAAGTGGAAACATCAAAACTCACATCCTCTGTCAAATCTGACAAGTGACATCAGATCTGGAATAAGAACAAGAGCCTCTCTCAACAACTTCTGTGCACACAATGCATTTCTCTCTCAAATTGAACCTGCCAATGTAACGGTCGCTCTGACTGTTGCGGACTGGGTAATTGCAATGCAAGAAGAACTCAATCAGTTCAAGAGAAATGAGGTATGGCACTTGGTCCCTAGGCCACCTAATCGTACTGTCATTGGTACTAGGTGGGTCTTTCGCAATAAGCTTGATGATTCCGGAGAAATCGTAAGGAACAAGGCTAGACTAGTGGTGCAAGGTTACAATCAACAAGAGGGTATTGACTATGATGAAACCTATGCACCGGTAGCTAGACTTGAGGCCATACGATTACTTATTGCTTTTGCGGCTCACAAAGGCATTAAACTCTTCCAAATGGATGTTAAAACCGCTTTTCTAAATGGCTATTTAGAAGAGGATGTCTTTGTTGAGCAACCCCCGGGGTTTTTGGACAATGATTTTCCTAATCACGTTTTCAAGTTGGACAAAACTTTTTACGGTTTAAAACAA
>JAIUZE010018215.1:0-10405 GCA_022085475.1 Heliosperma pusillum
ATCATCAATTGGAGGAGGTCTACCATACCTTGAACATCTAAAGTAAGATGCCAACAACCCGTCTTTTCTTCTGTTTTTTGGCCCATTATTTGCTTTAACCAAAGAAAAACCATGATCCATTGCAAGCCAACTCGCCCAAATAAAGGCATCATCGCGGGTAACAAAATCTAACGTCGTATCATAAAACGGATTGTAATCGGTGTTATTATTCCCAAATTCCTCAAACGAGTCCTGTTCAATGCAAATACCGCGCTAATTAGACATTAAATAATTAACATATATTAGTAAATCATGATCTACATACGTAAAATATTATTAATCATGATTATAAAAAAACGATATCATCTCACCATGGTCAGACAAAAAACCCGAGTTTCATAACCATGGTCAGACAATAAAAGTGATGTCATGGACCATGGCCAGACATCCATTTCACACGTCTGACCATACACGTCTTACCATGGTGGGACGTGTGAAATGGATGTCTGGCCATGGTCCATGACATCCAGTTCTTCATCTGACCATGGTATTTTTTCCTAATTATTTTTGAAAAAACCGCAATTGAATTTTAACTAACTAAGACGTTTCGTAAATCAATTAAGTTAGATAAGTATAAACAAACAATTAACGGATTCCGGGAAAAAAAAATCGACAAACGTAAAATTTGATTAATATGTGAACATACCGAAGAGTGTTCGTCCGCCATGATAATCGATTTAGGAAAATTGATGTTGTTGGATTTAGTAAAATTGTTGTTATCGTAAGATTTTAATTTTTTTATTTCGATTTACTTGTTTTTGATTTTAGGAGAATTAGAGAAATAGAGATAAGAGAGATAGAGAGTATAAGTGACTAAGGGCAATTTCGTCTTTCTTAATGAAAACGTCGTCGATGTTTCCTAAAACGTCGTCGATGTTTACCAGCCGTAATAGACAGCACTATTATTCGAAGTTATTGTAATTTAAATCAGTTGCATTATTATTCGAAGTTTCATATTATTCGAAGTTTCATTTCTTTTCAAAAAATTTTGTACAAGATCTTTATCCGTAATTTTTTTTCAAAGTTATTGTAATAGACATCACTTCTTTGAAAAAGCGAACAGCTGCAATAACAACAAAAAAAGCCATTTTTTAATATAAATAATTATTGTACGAAAATCTGCAAAACCGAGGAGAAAGTCCTAGAAGAACTCCACTATCGAGTATGTCAAAGTTCACAATGCACATTCAAATTTAACCAATGCAGTATGTCAAAACAATCAAATTACATTTTTTTAATGTTTAAATCTCAAATTTTAACCAATAGTCTCTCACGCTGGGTTAAAACCGATCATCAAAGAGACAAGATGCGACCTTCTATTTAATTCTTCTACAAGCCAAAATTTGCCAGGATCATCCTCTTGATTATAACAAATTTCGCAATGCACATTCATATTTTAAGCAATGCAGTACAACAAAGCAATCAAATTAAATTTTTTAATCTTTTAAACCCAAATTTACGTAAAATAATATTAAAAACAATACAGCATGCATTCAATTAGCGACATAAATATAAAATAGTAGTCTCTCACGCGGGGTTATAACCGTTCATCACTGAGACGAGACTTGGAGAACAAAATAGGGCAACAAATAACTTGCCTCCGTTCCACTAAAGAAGGTGGCATAACCAAATGCTACCGTCTATTCTATTCTTCTACAAGCCTAAATTTTGTAAGCCCAATTCGTAACAGTCATATTATTTGTACAGTTCACAAAGACAGCCGACAATCTCATTATTACCAACACAAGTGGGCCAACATTCGTAACACTCATAATATTTGTACAGTTCACAAAGACAACCAACACTCTTATTATGACCAACATAATTGGGCCAACATAAGCCCTGTATCTTTTTTGGATATAAATAAAATAGCCAATTCTGATATCATGGGTAGTGGTAAACCCATTTAAGCAGTAAGTAGAACAAATATATCATTAGCAGGAAAAAACTACAAAGCAGTAACTAGATCATGGGTAGTGGTAAACCCATTTAAGCCAGCAATTATTATCACATCTAAAATAACTGCTGACTTCAGTTCTTATAAAAGCCAGAGGTTCATAGCACATATCCCTCATCAGCTACAATAGCAAAAAACAATCAGTCACAATATCCATGGCACCAACTCAAAGTATTCCAATTGCTTCAATCGATAATAACACTTCAAAAAACGAACAAATCACAGTAAGAGTAATGCGAATGTGGTGCAAGAAAACAGATTCAGAACCCAAAAAATTGCTAGGCATTGAACTAATACTCATCGACGAAAACGTAAGTAAACACTTCTTTTCTTATGCTTTCATTCTTCACAATTAATCAATTATCACAATCAATCAAATTCAATATACTTATTACATAGGAGGACACCATTCAAGCAACAATAAGAAGGAGGCTAGCAGATATTTTCTTAGAAAAGTTAAATGAAGGGGAGGCATACATCATTAGAAAGTTCAGCACATCGTCAAACAGATGTGGGTTCGACATGGCTACATTTCACAAGTTCAAAATATGGTTGGAATATAGTACAAAAATTGTGCCAATTACAACATCATCAATACCAATGGTGATTCATTTCTTCGCTACTTTCAATGAAATCTATCAAGGGACGGTTCCAAATCGCCTTTATATTGGTAAGAGTTGGGCTATTTATTTATGGTCAAAGTTAACTTAGCTACTTCTAATAAATGTGATATACATATGTTGTGGGTAAACTTGCACATATATATCCAATCAAAGTATCAAATGGTGGTGATATTAAAAAAAAGGACAATAGTGTTAGAAAACACGGAGTAAGTTACTTAAATCCTCAAAAGTATCAATTTTTATACAATCCAAAAGCAATAGTTTTGAACACATATACTATAACAACTTTCATGTTCACTTTTCAGCCACCAAACTATGTGTTGCACTATTTTTGGAGAATACGTTGACCAAATATCAGCAATAGAAGAAGAGTTTAAGAACCAAAAGAAACCAATCTTACTACTGATGCATGTGAAGGTTTCAGTTTGGGAAGGTATCAACAAACAACAAATTACAAGTAACATATATACACCAAATTAATTTCTATCATTAACCATAATAATTTAAAACTTGACTAGGTGAAGTTAGCTTAAAAACAACATGGGGGGCAACAAAAATATCTGTTAATCCAGATATCAGCAGAGTTCATGAATTCAGCAACAAGTAAGGGTTCCATTTTTATAATTTTACTTTCATTTTATGCTTAAATTTAAAGTCATAATTTTAATTTAATATCATTATTAATTTCCTTAATGTTGGCATTTTACAAGCAATTCTGACAATGAGGATGACCATGGAAACACATTCCACCCACAAATTCTGGCAAGTGCAAACATTAGGTCATTGGAAGAAATAGAAAAAGTAACTCACCCTGGATCGTATGTTGTTAGGGCCTTCTTTGAAGAACTTTATACATCGAGTGAATGGTATTATAACTCATGCAAAGAATGTAGATCAAAAGTGAAGCAAACCGAAGATGGGTTATGGTATTGTGAGAAGGACAAACCAAACGGACAGCCCTGCCCATTGAAAGGCATTGGTATGAAGTCAGCAATCCCAAGGTATAACAATCAACAAATTCAGCATCTTATAAGAGAACCCATTAATTAAATTCTTAACAATATCATGATAATAACAAATTCCAAGTGAAATTCTTTGTTACTTTCAAAAAAGCAAACATTTATGAGTTCATCATTTGGGATGACCTTAAGCAAGAGTTACTTGGAAAGACAGCCCAAGAAATACTTGATGAAGATGAGGTAATTACCTAATTTAAATTGATTAAGTCATACAAAACTTCTACTTTTTTCCAATTTTCTTAGACTATCTAATATTTTTCCAGATGTATAGTCGCACGCCACCACCATATTTCCATACATTTCTTGATAAAGAGTTTATCGTCAAAATTAAAGTCACAAAACTATACAACATAGAGCAGAAGTCAACAACCTATGGAGTGATTAATCGTTCTGATGACAAGAGAACTTTATCAAAGTGGGATCAGATGAATGACAATGCAGATAAGGTGCTACATTTTTCTTATGTCAATTTTCATTTACTTATGACGATTCAAATGAATGCGACTAAACTAACCTACATCAATTTATTCCACTAACAATGTTCAAAATCAAGTGCAACTACCAGCAACACCAATTCAATGATAGTTAGTCATTACTACTCCATCTAATTCATTTAATATTTCAAATAAAAATCGTACTCATAATATATTGCATTCTAATGTTCTCCAAAAATAATAGGACAACATGAGAGAAATGATGGAAGGAGAAGCATCACCTTTTAATGAAGAAATTTCAAATCCCAAAGAGTTGATGTCCAACTCTGAAATTTACGACAAGTCATCCGCAACAAAGAATGAAATGGTCAATATTGGGAAGCGGAATTTGATCATCTAATCCCCCAAGGCAGTCATTATAATCTATAAGACATTTCTGTTTTTTTGCATTTTGGGGTTTCGAGCTGTGTTAAGTTACGTTTTACAGTATTTCATTTCAGTTTGGATTTAGCAATTTTTTCTTTGACACTGTTTTTCATGGTTTTGTATGAATGTTTGGAATGCAAGTTTTTTTCAATCAATGCTTTTTACTTAAGTGATATGCATGTTACATAAAAAGCCGATACAGCAAAAGCAAGATATGGCCGCAGACAAGATACACATTCCAGACTACATTATTCTACAAGCAAAAGCAAGATATGGCAGCAATTTACAAGTTACAACTTGGAGTCAATCTTTAAGTCAACATTTTAGACAATTCATTTGTAACAAAGCAATTCTACTGGACGCCATTAGTATGGCATCAGTTGTAATGAGAAACGAAATTAGAAATGTTAATAATACAGCTTCAGTTTTTATTTCTTACTGTATTCCATAATAAAGCAATCTAAAATCAAAACAAAACGTCTTTTCAAAGGAGTAAACAAGCAATCGACTCTCTAATTTATATTTTAATTACAATAGTAAGTTAGTCTTATTTATAATAAAAATCAAGGAAACAAATAATAAGTACATGATACAACATATAATGAAGATTGACAATTACAAACCTTGATTTAAATAAAAACCGTCTTTTCAAAGAAAAGAAATAGGTATGTTCATGTTGGGTATGTAATTAAATGAAGTTGGACCATCAAAGAAAAACGTCTTTTCAAGTTGGGTATGTATCGTGTATATATAAATTATAGAAGCATGTCTAAAAAAAATGATACTATAACTACGCCTTACAATAAAAGAATAACGTATATTAATGTTGGGTATGAATGTTGCCTAAATAAATTTTAGCGTGAATGTCACGTCTGTATATTATTTGAATTATTTTTAGATTAAGTATGCAGCTTATTTACCAATATGAAGCATCACAGTTCAAATTTATTAATGATCATACAGTATAGAGCATTGTCAATTACCATAAAAAGTGTATATTTACTGACTTATCATTAGTCTTATAAGAAAGCAGTTATAAGTAGTGGCTCTGTCAGTTATAAAAGAGCAGTTAAAAGTAGTGGCTTCCTGTTAATAGGTGTTGTTGTCACCTTTTTATGGAACAATGTTGAAAGTTTAAAACAGAATGAAAATACTGCTTTTTATTCCTAACTAAAGCTACTAATAATATCAATTTCAAATCATAATTCTAAAAAACAACACACAAATTAAAGAAGCAAATTACTAATCCTGGCTTAATTAATTGCAGTAATAAATACGGTGCTGGGTTAGAATTCAACCATGGAGAAGGGGTCATCATCAAAATCGACTCAAAAGAAGAGGAAGAATAATCAAAACAACAACGTAAACGGTACGTTTGTTACAATTACAATAGAAAATTATTTGGTTAATGGTTAAGCATGGAAGTACATGTGATGGCTACACTTATCTTAAATAATCTCTCATTAGTATGTCCATGGTTGCTTCTTCTTTGGTATGATCTGTATTTTGACTGATACTTCCTGAAATAATAGATAAATAAATAAGAAATCAATGTGAAAATGTAGGAAATTTTGAATAATAAGAGGTATCTTAATGATTAATTGGTAAAAGATAAAGAACTTAACTTTGAAACAGCCGTGAATGCCACAAAAGCCTGTAGTAAGATTTCATTGTCATTAGAACATTCGATTGTCATGTAAACACATAACAAAAAAAATACTGCTCTTAATTTAAGGCAGTTGAGTTATATGGGTCGGGTCAGGTCCGGTCAAGGTGGGTCGGGTCAGGTCCGGTCAAGGTGGGTCGGGTCAGGTTCGGTCAAGCTGGGTCGGGTCAGGTCCGATTAAGGTGGGTCGGGTCAGGTCCGGAGAAGGTGGGTCGGGTCAGGTCCGGAAAAGGTGGGTCGGGTCGGGTCGGTGGGTCGGGTCAGGTCATGGTGGGTCGGGTCGGGTCGGGTCAAGGTGGGTTGGGTCAGGACCGGTCAAAGTTGGGTCGAATCAGGTCCAAAAAAGGTTGGGCCGGATCAGGTCCGGTCCATAAGATATGGGCTAGTTTTTGTCCATATATGAGATTATGTACCGGCCCATTAATTATATAAAATGATGTACCCATTATAAAAAAATGTGATGCTAAATATATGTTTAATGTGCAGCCCATTACTTTTTAGATTATGTACCGGCTCATAATTTATTATTAGGTTATTATGGTGATGTTATATCTCATTATATTCTTATTATTATTATTATTATTATTATTATTATTATTATTATTATTATTATTATTTCATCAACAGTTCATCAACATTAAAATGTTCAAGTCATAATAAAGATCACCATTAATATCTTAGATCTTCATTATAATAATTTATAAGAAATAATAATAATAAGTAAGTGGTAATATTAACAAGTTAATATCTTAGATCTTAGTTATAAGAACACATTTATGAGAGATAAGAGGTCAATTATAAGTGATAATAACAATAATTAAATAATAAATCCAGATAAAGATTCAAAAGAAATTTAGAGGTCAATTATCTACTATATACTAAACCAATAACATTTGAAGGTCTCTTATTGGCTCCTTGAAATAAGGAAGAAAAAAAAGAAATGGGTCCCACAACTATCTCCAATGATTTAATTACCCTCTCTCCTATTATTTGTTTTATGTTAAATTAAACTCAAATCACATACTAATCACATTCTAATATTTCATACTAATCATATCATACTTAGTATAAAAAGCATCTAATTAATTGAAAACATGAAGCAAATTTTTTCCAATTTATATGACGTAGAGCGTAGTCTGATAAATTATACACAATCTGATTTCTTTGATTAATTAAAGTTATAATCTCTCTCTTCGGCTTGCATACGTTTCATTATAATACACAACACATACACAAAACAAACGTATGGAATCCATACGGATTCACAACGAACGGAGGCAGTATTTATGGAAAAGTAAATTAAAAACGCTGTCTAGATCAGTCAGAAAAAATATACTGTATAATTTTGGACAACTTTTAAAAAATAATACTCCGTATCAAATAAGAAAAGAAAAGGAAAAAAAATCATAAAAGAAGAAAATTCAAAAAGTATAAATTTTTTATTATTCTTTGTTTTAATTGTAATAGCCCAAAAAATCAGAAAAATAATAAAATAAATCAATTTAGAATTTGAAGTCAGCAACTAGACTCATTTATCATCAAATATTACATGCATCATGCATAACAAACACAAGCCCCAAACACAAACTAAATTGAATTAAACATACCAATAATTAGGCCACTAAAATTAATTGATACTTTTTGGCTTTTTGCACTGCAATATTATCAGGTAAATAACATATAACATATGAGGTGAGATATAGTAAAAAATAATAATAATATTGATAAAAATAACACACGAGGGAGAGAAATAGAAAAAATATTGATACTATTAACCATAATATTTAAAAAAGAAAAATGACAGATCGATTTGAAAATAATGTCAGGCTTAGATCTTCATACAATAATAATAATATTAAAACAATTACAGTTCATTGCATGTAAAAAATAATATTGATGGAAAATAACCATTGGTATTATTTTCCAAAAAAAAAAAACAAATCTACTTTGTGAGAAGCATAAATTTTCAATTTAAAAAAATAACATAAAGATTGAGATTTGAGACAAATATGAAGATAAATAGAAAATATATTCAAAGAAGACACAAATAATGTAAATCAATCTTGGACTCACAATAATCAACATCATGTGATCGAAGCACAAAATCAAAGAGGAAGTCATGTATATAATTAATTAATGATGATAAACGAGATATAAGTGACATGTTTAAGCACTAGACCCGTGCAATATTTTGCACGGGTTTAAAACTAGTAAGTGATAATAACAATAAAATCCAGTATTTAGAGGCCTCCTTTTAATTTAATTAATGTTTAAATGAATTATAATGCGGTAATTCGTATTTTTACGTTTTTTATTATAATGTTGAAAAGTTTTTAAACAAATTTATATTTATATAGTTGCTTACATAAATATAAATACTTGATTGTTTTTAAATAAACATGTTTAAATATCAATATTCACTACAGTTTCATGTATAATAAACACATTAATGTCTGAAAATTATAAGAGTCGTT
The DNA here is from genome assembly GCA_022085475.1 of Heliosperma pusillum. Taxonomy (NCBI): domain Eukaryota; kingdom Viridiplantae; phylum Streptophyta; class Magnoliopsida; order Caryophyllales; family Caryophyllaceae; genus Heliosperma; species Heliosperma pusillum. The sequence continues at coordinate 8,639 of JAIUZE010018215.1, forward strand.
ATTTTAATTTGTTGACAGTACTATTAACTACATGCATGTCACAAAAAAACGCATAAATATGAAAGTTTATTACCTAAATCTCCTTAAACATCTTCATTCAACCATTTATGTATAATTTTCTGACCGGATATTCATGTTCTTCGACGGCCAAGTACTAATTTCGCCTCAAAATGTACGAAAATATCTTCAATAACACCAAAAATTACCATTTAACCGGCTCTTAATAAATTTGAAAAGGATATTTTATGGTGTTTGTGAGAATGAGATAAAGATAGGATGAGAAAGATGGAGGCGGATTAAGAGTGAGTTGAGGGTTGTCGTGAGTGAGAGAGAGTAGGGGCGGCAGACGAGTGCGGTAGTGAGAGAGAGTGAGAGTTGTAGTGAGGCAGACATGAGCGGCGAACGAGTTGTAGTGAGAGAGAGTGAGAGTTGTAGTGAGAGAGAGTGAGAATTGTAGTGAGAATGAGAGTGAGAGGCGGACGAAATTTGTAGTGAGAAGGATTTTAGGTTGAAATAATGTGTAGTAACTAGGGTTTCTACATATTTATAGCCGATCAAATTGGGTAAGATATTGGGCTAGGGTTTGATTTTAGTATTGGGCTCAGATTTACTATTGGGCTAGGGTTTAAATATTTTTCGTCCTAAAATGCGGTAGATTAATGTGGAACATAGATATTGGGCTTCCTTTAGAACGACCCTAAAATGTGCATTTACGATATACGTAAACCCGTGCTCATGTATATTATTTACGATATTATTTAATTACGATTTGATAATTTGATAAGATCACTAGTATATACGTGAAAAAAATATTTTGTTTACGATATACTTCTCATCAAATATACCCGTGCTTATAATATTCAACATGTATAATCTCTGAGGCAACCGTATATTATTTTCGATATCTCATCAAATATCAGATTTACTATTCAAATAATTCTCAATTACGATATATGTAAATAATGAATTTTGGTAAAGACGAATATAAAATTATTTTACAATAAATTTTACGAATAACGGAAATCTAACATATCACAATTTATTTTTTATGTCATTTATGCGGTAGATAATTTTTTACATTAGTAATTTTCTACGAAACAATGCAATTAAGTATTATCAAAATTGATTTTATGTGTCCAACACGCGCTAAATTATTTTTTAAATAGTAATATCTATTTTTCCTTTCAAGACAAATGAGTCAATCCCCTAAAACATGTTTCTTAAAATTAATTGTCAATTTTATGTGAAGTTCAATCGAGGCAGCAAAGAAGACATGTGACTGAAGAAAGTACTCAATATCCAATGCTGAATTCCCGTTCTCCACTCTCAGACATTACAAACGGTATATTGATTTCTCATGCTTCTACTGATTTCTTATGTACACTACAAAGTTACATACAAATATGCCATCATCTCAGAGTTGTGCTTAAATTATTTTCCAATATCTTATTCTAAATTGTTTTTTTTTTCAGGTTCTCGACTTTCAAGTCGTGTAAACGGGAGAAGCGTCCGTGATCAAAACTCCATGACATTATTATCAAGTAATGGAACTAAAGTCAACACGTCACCGCGTCCATCTTCTTCTTATGGTACTCCTAACCAATCACGTGGAAAAGCGGCCAGAGCAAAACGAAAAATGTCGTGTACTAAAAAACGTTCCAATGATGCTTCTAATGTTGTTCCTCAATCGACTACTTGTACGACCCCCGTTTTTTCCACCTCTACAAACACAAATACTAATTCATTCATATATATATATATATATAT
>JAIUZE010018216.1:0-23392 GCA_022085475.1 Heliosperma pusillum
CCAGACGCTTACCTTCAGCCTGCTTCTGACTAGTCTCCTCCTCCAGCGGTTTGCGGACAGAGATCAGTTCCTCCGTTGCCTGAGCCAGTTTACCCTGCATCTCAGCTCGGGCCTGCCGCCCTTAATCCAGGAAAGTCAACATCTCACCCTTTTTAGCTTGTAGCTCCTTCATTCCGTCCTCCAGGCGGAAGAGCTTGTCCAAAAGAAACAGTGTCATCTAGAGAGTCTGCAAGACAAACACACCAATATCAATGGGACGCAAATTAGGGAAAGGGTACAGAGAAACAACAAAAAGAAAACTTACTTCAAAAGAATGGTCAGCAGCCTCTTTTGCAACCTCCCTCACATGCCTCCTCTCCATCACTGAGGACCTAGGAGCAGCAGATCACCCAGTTGGGGCCAAAGGCTTTTGGACTTAAACTTACCATAGTTACCTGGAAAGCGAATAACCGTCTCCGACAAAACACTAGCAGAAGAAGCAACACTGGCCCAGGGAGTTAGAGTAGGCCAGGGTATTGGAATATTGACAGGAGGAAGATCAACATGGGCACTGGATCCATACGACAGATGAAGGGTTGCTAAAGGCGTAATCTCATTGGGGGCAGATTCAGAACCCAGACCCATCACGGATCTCTTTCTTGGAGAGGACCTGGCTGCAGAGGCAAGATTTGCCTTCCTCTTTTTAGAAGGTTTGGAGGAGGCAGCGGTCCTCTTCCTCCTTTGGGCTAAAATCGCGTCTAGGGTGACCTTAGGCTTAAAAGCTTCTGAAAAGACAAGAGCCGTACATCAAGAATCAGAGACGCCAGAATCACAAATCAGAAAAAGCACGAAAGGCATACCTGAAGACATATCTTCCTCTTCTTCTTCACAGTCAGAGGTACATGGAGATTCACCAGTTTGAAGATCCAACAACCGCGTGAACGACCTCTATACAGGGGGCAGACCAAACAACTTGGTCAAGGAGACCACTTCGTCAGAATAGAGGGGGAAGCGACGCAAACCTACAACAGGAAGCAAGTGAGAAAGGTAAGAAAAAAAGGGAGTGACCAAGGAAACAAGCACATAAAGACCTATTGTAAAGCGCAACTGCAAATACAAGTAATCGGTTGGGGGAGGCACAGAGTCAATCTCCACAAAATGAAGCGACAGAACCAGTCAATGTCATTGGGTTTAGGGGGAAAGACTATACAACTTACCTCGCTGTCCCGGGTGCGCAAGGTGACTTGACCATCACCCAGGGATGTAGGCGAGAAGAGGTGCCCCAAATCACCAAGTTCAATCCCACTACCACAAAAAGAATTCATGTTGGTAAGGGAGATCAGGTTGCGCCAAGCATATGGAATAACCTGGCACACATCCAGTTCGTTGTGGCGCAAGAAAGACTGGATTACCGCATAAAAGGGGAAGCTCAAACCCAGAGAAAAAGGATAGAGATATAAGCATGTCCACCCCGGCCTTCGGAAGTCAGCTTTTTGACCGGGGAGAGGGACATGCACCACCACCTCCTCAGATAAACCGAAAGATTCCCTGATGAGGGGGAGGTCCGCTGACGAGCTATTTTACGGGGTCGTTAATTCCACAAATTAGCTATGCCAAATAACAATTTATAAAGCCAAATCTGGACTCAAACCAACCTAAGTAAAGGGTAGTAAGGGTAAGACAAGGATCGAACCCAAGGGAAGGCGATGAATGCTAAAAATCTAATCTAGACTCTTGCTAAAAACCGATTAAACAAATTAATTAATCTAACCACAAATTAAAACACTAATTGAAACAAAGACTTAAATTACTTACATACTATGATATTCACAATGGTAAACATGTAGATAACAAATAGGAAGAGAGTTTTTTCATGAGAAAAGATTATCAAGCCTAAAAATCACCAACACCAACTAAATACTCAAAGATTCAAATAAGGAGAAGTAACTTAGTGCAATTATCCCAAGTTCCCCCACAATTAACAAAGTAAAGATCCCTCCTTTCCTCCCTTCTCTAATTATCTATTTCAAACTTCTAAGAATTAGCCACCATGAATTAAACCATCCATAAATGACCCAATACAACTAAACCCATACTTATTAAAACATAAGCATAAATAAAGATGCAAGCTTTAAGCACAAAGCCAAAGAAGCATGCTAGAATCATGTAATAAAACATTAAACCATGTCCAAAATACACAATAATCCAAATTCCACTCAAAAGATTCCAACTTTTAAACCAAAGTTACAATCTTTCAAGTTGCTTCAACAAATACCAAGACAAATCAACCAAATTCATCAAGACAAAGCAATTTAATCAAACAAACAATTACTAAGATGGTTAGCCTTAATAACAATTTATTCAACAATGAAATTCAAACATAGGAAAATGGAATTAAATAGAGAAGGAAGGATTAAAAGGCCTTACAATGCTAAAAGGGAAGAACTTGTTCAAATTACACTAAGCAAAAGAAGATTAGCTACCCATAGTCTTCATAATACAACCAATTTCTAAATAATAACCAATTACAAGAGCCAAACTTGAAGAACAAAGTAGAGAAAATGCTAAGGAAAATATGATGTTGTATGTTGAATGCTTGATGCCCTTCTCTCTCTTCAGAATTCTTCTTTTATACCCTTGGTCCGCAAACCTAGGGGCCTTGAAAGGTGGGCTTCCAAAAGACAAGACGAGAAAATGAGAAAAACCCGTGCTGAGAAATGACGCAGGCTGCGTCCTACGACGCAGGCTGCGTCGTGCCGACGCAGGCTGCGTCGAGCACTGCCCCTTTTTTCCCTTGTTTTCCTTCTTGACTTTCGTTGACCCAAGGATATTTGACCCCGCCTTGACTTCCATTGACCCATTGGGCTTGGTCTTCATACCTTGATGATTCATTGCTAGCCCACTCCAATTTCCGGGTTTTTGGGTCTCGGGTTTTCGGGTTTGACTTTCATTGACTTTCGGGATTTGACTCTCAAAATTGACTTAAAATACTAAATATTAACATTATTACAAAAACTAAAATTATCATAAAACATACCTAATGACCCGTAAAAAGTAAAACGAAAGACTCTAAAAATTGCTACTAGACACGACAATATTTGACGTTGTCAAACACCCCCACACTTGGACTTTTACTCGTCCCGAGTAAAACTCGAGATTAGCCTGAACGACACGAGCCCAACAAAGTGTGTGTGAAGGCATTGACCTCTCTTCCCTCACTACAACCTTCTTATACTCCCTCTTAAACAATCCACCTATGACAAAAACAAAACAAAAAGACGCAATTCTTGTGACACTCTTCTCTCACTCCCCCTCCTTATATCATCCCTCAAGACTAAAGACACGACATGCCACCTACTCCGACTCAAATCAACTCCTCCCTACTTATAGCTCCCAATAAAGTAGTATGACCATCTTTGCCTTATCCCAAGGCATAGCGAGATGGTCTTTCTCAACAATCTTCACACAAATCCCCTCCTTATATCACCCCCTTATTCCTCCACTAATGCAAATCATGGTTACTTGGTTGGCCCCAAACTTCACAATTTGCACAACCAAGCGACCACCAACATAAATCCACCAATTTGAAACAAAGTTTTTGTGACTCAAAAATAAAAATAAATGGGATCCTAAGCTAGCCTCCTTCCAAATTTCCTCCTTATCACTCCCTTCTTATTCCTCCAAAATTCTCATCATAGGAAGAATTATGCTCAATTTTTTTTTTCATTTTTTCATTTTTTCATTTTTTTCTTGAAAATCCCTCATTTTGCCTAAGGTGCCCTTTCGGGTTTTCACCTTAGCTTTTCCCTTCCTCTCATTGGTGGCTCGCAACTCGATTCTTCATTTTGCCCGGAATGCCCTTTCGGGTTTTCATTCCGTCCTCGGCCACCTTCCCAATCTTGCCTAGGTGCCCACCCTTGTGGGTTTTCACCTAGCCGGGATTTTCAATTTTTTTTTTCTTTTTTTTCTTTTTCTTCAAAATAAAGACATAAAAAAATTACAATGCATCAAAAACAAACTAACTATGTACAATCTTCTCCCCCACACTTGGAATACACAATGTCCTCATTGTAGGAGAGAAGAAAAATGTTACCTCCTCAATTATCGAAATGAGAAGAACCCGAGGCACCTCCTCGGTTTCTCCTCCTTTCCCTTGCTTCTCTAATCCGCCTTCTTCGTTCCATGCCTTCATCAAGGGTTGCTTGGGTGTATGGAGTTGGATAATCCGGGTTTTGTTGCATGGACATCCCAAAGAGAGAGCTAGCTAAGCCATAGACGTCCTCTTGTGCCACCGCATCCTCATAGGAGTCTTGAAGATAGGTGTGGTGGCGCTCATTTTGAACGTTAAAGTGGCTCGTAGCTTGCTCCCTCCAAGCATTTTGGGTGGCCCACATATCATTTTGTTCCCGCCCTCTTTTATCTTGTTGCTCTCTCCATAGGCGGGCTTCCTCTTGCCCGTCTAGCATCCTCCTCCATTCCTCACTTTGAGCCCTCTCGGCCTCCGCTCTCAATCTCTCCCTCTCCTCCACAACATTGTGCCAATCATCCAAAGTCTCAAGCCTACCTCCTCCATGGGGTTAGTTAAAGCTACCTCGAGTGGGTCTCTATCACAAAGTTTATACATTTGATTCACTAATGGCTCAAAAATATCCAAGAAGAAGCAAGATTGATGGTCACTCGGGTGCCTCATGGAGTCATATATATTGTAAGTTAATCTTTTCCCTTCAAACTCCATAGTCAAGCACCCGTTTGAAACATCGATCTTGGTATTTGAAGTTTTCATAAACGGCCTACCCAGAAGGAGAGGGGTGGCACTAGAGCTAGATTCCATATCTAAGACGTAGAAATCCGCCGGAAAGACAAGATTATCGACTTCCACTAGTACATCCTCTACCATGCCCTTGGGGTAAACACTAGACCTATCGGCAAGTTGAATGACTACCCCGGTCTTAGACAAAGGTCCTAAACCTAGGGTCTCATAAATAGATAAAGGCATGACGTTTATAGAAGCCCCTAAGTCTAGCATGGCACGTTTAAAACTTTTTCCCCCAATAGTGCAAGGGATGGTGAACATGCCCGGGTCTCCACATTTCTTGGGCAAATTTTGTTTGAAAATGGCCGACACATGTTCACTCACCCTAACCTTATGGGTCCCCTTCTTTGGATTTCTCCTAGGTGTACAAAGTTCTTTCAAGAACTTTGCATACCTAGGGACACTATTCAACAAGTTAAGAAGCGGGATGTTTACCTCACATTTCCGGAAAGTCTCATATAAGTCATTCTCCTTGGCATATTTCCTTGTGCTTATCAAAGCACTAGGAAATGGGACTTCCGGTATGTACTCTTCCACTTCCTCATCTTCAATAGTATCCTTGCCCTTCCTTGAATTGTCTCCCTTTGGGTCCATGCTTATGGATGCCCCTTTTTCATTTCTCAATATCTCTTCTTGACCAACCACCAATTCTCCTTGGTCTTCAATCTCAATGGTTTCCATCTCAATATTCTTCATCTTTTCCTTTCCTTTGCCAAGGGGGAATACTTCCAACTCTTTTCCTCCCCTCAATGTCATGGCACTAGCATTTTCCCTTGGTGGGGGAATGGTTTGAGATGGGAATCTTGTGGAGCTTGAGGCTTGGGATTTTGACAAATTTGAGGCCATTTGGGATAGTTGGGTTTCCAAGTTGTTCACCCTAAGGTTGTTATCCTCCCTATCCTTCCTTGCTTCCTCTCTATCCCTCCTTGCCTCCTCCCTATCCTTCTCTTGATTGGCAAGAAGTGTTTGCAAGATGTCACTCAAGTTCCCTTGAGAAGAAGAATTCCCTTGATTTGGATTTTGGTTTGGTTGTCTTTGGGATTGAGAATTACTTGGAAAATTTGAGTTGTTGGGTCTTGGGTTGTTGTTGAAATTTCTTTGGGGATTTTGGTTGAAATTGGTGTTTCGGTTTTGGGTTTGATTTTGGGCTCTCAAGTGATTGAATTGACCATTTTCAAAACTCTTTGACTTGTCTCCTCCGCACCCCAAAAGATCACGATTTCCCACTTGGTTATACATCCCTCCACCACTTGGGTTTCTAGCATTGTAGTTCCCATACCCCATGGCATTGACACTCTCCATAGTGGCTCCTTGCTCAATCATGATGTAACATGTATTTGTAGCATGGTCACCTCCACAATATGAACATTCAAGTGGTTCGGGGTGTTGAGAAAATGAATTACCTTTGTTGACAACCAAGTTGGATACCAAGCTCTTGAGTTCACCCATCTCTTGCATGAGTTTGTGATTTTGAGAGGCATGAGAATCTTCCATGGAAGATACATTTCTAGAGCTTCCTCCCCTTTCATTCTTTTTCCCGTAGCTTCTTGTGTTCATAGCCAACTTCTCAATAATGTTGTTGGCCTCGGCCACATTAAGTGTGTCAATTCCACCTCCGGTGGCGGCTATAATCATCCGTTGGTCGTTTTGGCATAATCCTTCATTGAAGGCCGTCAATAGATCATCCCCCGACATCCCATGATAAGGGCACCTTGCCACGAGGCTTTTGAAACGCTCCCAATAGTCATAGAGAGTTTCCCTCATGTCTTGCTCAATGGTAGTGATGAGCTTCTTTGAGTGGTTATGCCTTGAATCCGGGTAGTATTTCTCAAGAAATTTCTTCTTCAAACCCACCCAAGTATTGACGGAATGGGCCGGAAGACAAATTAACCATTCCTTAGCGGCATCTTGTAGAGAGAATGGAAATGCCCTAAGTTTAAATTGGTCTTCGGTCACTCCTTGAGGGATGGCCCCTTGGCATATCATGTGAAATTCGGCCAAGTGCCTATTGGGATCATTCCCCACCATTCCATGAAATCTTGGCAAATTATGACCAAAGAACCCCTTTAGCTCGAAATTTACATCCCCCATGGGAGGGTATGCGATACACAACGGTTGCTCTTCATAGTTTCTTGCCCGGATTTCACCAATAGTTCTATTATCTTCCATTTCGGGTGGGTAGATGATGTTCAAGGGTGGTGGTCTCCTAGGTGGTGATCTAGGTGGTGACACAAACACTTGTTCTTGTGGTTCTTGAAAAATATTGTTCTCAAACTCCTCTTCACTAGGCTCCCTCCAAAAGGGTCTCCTATAGAGGGGATTCGAAAACAACCAATTGGAAATGCTACTAGAAGCCGGGTCAATGTCTTGGTCACCAAGTCCCTCTTGTGACCTAGGCATTAACTCTAAAACACTTCAACAACACAATTAGTAGCTTCAACACCAAGTAACCTACAAACAATTACAAAAAGAAATATTTGAAAAACAATCTAAACAAATTATGACACTAACAAGAGTTCAATTTGATATTTAGCTATATTGCCTTCCCCGGCAACGGCGCCCAATTTGACGAGCTATTTTACGGGGTCGTTAATTCCACAAATTAGCTATGCCAAATAACAATTTATAAAGCCAAATCTAGACTCAAACCAACCTAAGTAAAGGGTAGTAAGGGTAAGACAAGGATCGAACCCAAGGGAAGGCGATGAATGCTAAAAATCTAATCAAGACTCTTGCTAAAAACCGATTAAACAAATTAATTAATCTAACCACAAATTAAAACACTAATTGAAACAAAGACTTGAATTACTTACAAACTATGATATTCACAATGGTAACATGTAGATAACAAATAGGAAGAGAGTTTTTCATGAGAAAAGATTATCAAGCCTAAAATTCACCAACACTAACTAAATACTCAAAGATTCAAATAAGGAGAAGTAACTTAGTGCAAATATCCCAAGTTCCCCCACAATTAACAAAGTAAAGATCCCTCCTTTCCTCCCTTTTCTAATTATCTATTTCAAACTTCTAAGAATTAGCCACCATGAATTAAACCATCCATAAATGACCCAATACAACTAAACCCATACTTATTAAAACATAAGCATAAATAAAGATGCAAGCTTTAAGCACAAAACCAAAGAAGCATGCTAGAATCATGTAATAAAACATTAAACCATGTCCTAAATACACAATAATCCAAATTCCACTCAAAAGATTCCAACTTTTAAACCAAAGTTACAATCTTTCAAGTTGCTTCAACAAATACCAAGACAAATCAACCAAATTCATCAAGACAAAGCAATTTAATCAAACAAACAATTACTAAGATGGTTAGCCTTAACAACAATTCATTCAACAATGAAATTCAAACATAGGAAAATGGAATTAAATAGAGAAGGAAGGATTAAAAGGCCTTACAATGCTAAAAGGGAAGAACTTGTTCAAATTACACTAAGCAAAAGAAGATTAGCTACCCATAGTCTTCATAATACAACCAATTTCTAAATAATAACCAATTACAAGAGCCAAACTTGAAGAACAAAGTAGAGAAAATGCTAAGGAAAATATGATGTTGTATGTTGAATGCTTGATGCCCTTCTCTCTCTTCAGAATTCTTCTTTTATACCCTTGGTCCGCAAACCTAGGGGCCTTGAAAGGTGGGCTTCCAAAAGACAAGACGAGAAAATGAGAAAAAACCCGTGCTGAGAGATGACGCAGGCTGCGTCCTACGACGCAGGCTGCGTCGTGCTGACGCAGGCTGCGTCCTACGACGCAGGCTGCGTCGAGCACTGCCGGATTTTTGCCTTGTTTTCCTTCTTGACTTTCGTTGACCCAAGGATATTAGACCCCGCCTTGACTTCCATTGACCCATTGGGCTTGGTCTTCATACCTTGATGATTCATTGCTAGCCCACTCCAATTTCCGGGTTTTTGGGTCTCGGGTTTTCGGGTTTGACTTTCATTGACTTTCGGGATTTGACTCTCAAAATTGACTTAAAATACTAAATGTTAACATTATTACAAAAACTAAAATTAACATAAAACATAGCTAATGACCCGTAAAAAGTAAAACGAAAGACTCTAAAAATTGCTACTAGACACGACAATATTTGACGTTGTCATCCGCCGATTCAAAAGTCGAATCGCTTGAGTATACAGCGGCGAGGACGACTCCAGAAGGGAAAGGCTCTGAAGGATCGATGAAGAGTTGGAAGTCGAGACATTAGCAAATCTAGTATTTTGGCGAACCATGGCGGAAGAAGAGAAAGAAATTACCTAGGAAGTTGAAATCGATGAAAGGGAAGTTGAAAGAGATGAAAGGGAAGTTAAAAGAGAAGTTGGGGTTAAATAGGAGAAAGGGTTTTACGCTTAAAAGACTTAATGCGAGAAGATGGATGTAATAGGGGCTAGTGGTAAATCTACAAGGGGTGATAAGGGTAACCTCTCACCCCCATTATTTTAAGAAAAAATTAAATAGTTTCATATTTCATCTTCTCAAAATTCTTGGTACCCAATTTTTCCTATATTTTACGTTTCCATTAAGCGGCGGCAAACAAGCTCAGAAGCCGTCAAGCGTCAAAATTCATGGTATCCGTTTCTCTAATTTTCCATCTCCAATTTCATGTCTCCATGAGGTATGTTTTATACTGATTAATTGATGATCTATTTAAGAATTTACTTCATATGAATGAAATTTTTTCTCGGATGATAGATTGAGAAGAATGACTTTGGTGATTGTGCAATTTTGTCTCTTTTAATGATGGGTAGTATCACAATTTATTTTAATAATTAAGTATTATAATTACACAAAGTCTTGTTCAAGACGGCCGTATACGTCTTAAAACTTACGGGTCATACCAAATCACATGACAAGTTGCTGGGAAATGCCAAAATTTCGTCTTTATTATCACCATCTGGTAATAATCAACTTGTTTTAAGATTTAAGACGGATACGCCGACTTAGACGTAACTAAGCTAGACTTACTAGTATGTTGTAATTTTGTGGAAAATGGAGTACTCTAGTTGACAAGAATTGAGATTGATAGGAATGGTTTTGTAGTTTTGTAGTCTACGAGGTTTTTCCGTAATGATCTATGTTAAAAGCAAATTAAACTATACTATGGGGATCAATTGAATGACTGCTTAGTCACATTTATTGAATCATCTAGTTAAAAATGATGATATACTAGATAGTTTTCAACGCCAGAAAACACGTTGTATTTTATTGCCCTACGTCCTTAGCGCAAATTGTATTATGAATTGTTCTATTAATGATATCTTGTTGTTGTTAAATGTTACTTCGTATATAGTATTAATCAACCCCATTGCATAAATCCTGGATAAGCAGGGGCAATCACGTCAGTCAGGGGATAAGCGGCTGATGCGTTTCAAAATTCCCGCACAAAAGTTTGTTTCTACACGGAAATTTGGGGGCAATTGTTATGGGTAAAATAATTGGGTTATTTTTAAGACACGTGGCGCGCATCTACTGGTAGGTATTAGTTGGCACGGATCGCAGACGTGGCATAGAGAGAGCCGTTGGATAAAGATTGTACACAAGCATGCATGTGAAGATTGTTAGCAAGCATATAGGAGGGAGTCAGCAGAAGAATGGGTTAGCACAACAACCCCTTATTTTCTAGGGGAAGTTGTTATTATCCTGGGTGAGGCGCCTGAAGGAGTGGTGGCGGAAAAGACCTAGCTAAGACCGAGTATAAAAGAAGGAGCAACTCAGCAAAAGGGGGACACTCGAACTTCACACTGCTCAACCAATAATCACTACTACATCTCCCCCTTTGTAGCATTAACAAACAAATTAACTAAATATTTGTACTCTCGATATTAAGAATTCCCCCAACTCGATTATAGTGAATATTTCGCGGGATTCCGACTCCCCCCGCGGTTTTTCCCACATTGGGTTTCCGTGTCACCAATCGTTTGTGTTACTCCTTATTTTCTCGCATTTTATATTCGCATTCGTTATTTTCTTATCATCCGTTTCACCAATATAGGCGGTCGCTATAATGCACAACCATAATTAAGCATTCAGTAATTTTTTTACCAAAATAAGGGCGAATTGAGTATTAACCACTTTTTCGACTTTGATCGATGATATTTATATTTTTGAATTTATTGATTAAATTCAAATAACACAAATATCACACAGTACTAAAAACAATAAAAAGCGACAAGTAAATATGCACAACGGATTTTTGAAGTGGTTTAGCTTCTCACCTCGAAGCCTACATCCACTATTCTCGATTAATTATTTTAGTACCTCTCCCCGGATTACAAAATAATCAACCCCTTTTACAACTAACTATATTTCATATAATGAGTATCGCCAAACACTCAACTTCCTCTCGTTACAAAGAATGTAATAAGAATATCTCAAAGATTGTTCACACAATTGAACGAATAAGAGATAAATCTATGACCACTATTCTCCGAACAATACTTGAATAATTGTTAACTTGAGTAACACGAATTTCCAAAAAGAAAATAGATTTTGCAATAAAATGTCTTTTAAAACATTGACAAAATTATGTTCACAAATTATATGTTTGGGAAAGTTCAAAGTTAATGTGTATCAATACTTGTATTTATACTACAAATAAATAGAGTGTTTGTGATACACCCATATTTGCCTAGTTATCAAAGCTATGACTAATTAATTACTTTAGTAACCTATTGGAAAATGAGTCTAACACAATTTGTAAAGGGCGCAGCCAATGTTACCTGTGATAACATGGAAGCATCAAGGAGTTTGGGTTAGGTTTCATTGAGGAAAAAGTTAGAGAGAGAAAGTTAGCGAGAGAGACCGACTACTTTTCTCCTTTTCCTAACCCTTAGGTTTCTTTGCCTACTACAGCCGCCGCCCCCTCCGTTCACCTCTCCTCCCCCCCTGCTCCGCCGGAGAGATGGCCGCGTCTTGGCCAATCTCCGGCGGATCCTTATGTATGTTTGATCATAGGTTCATCCTCCATTCGTTCGTCGGCCTTTGGTTTGTTTGATTTTCTTGTCGATACTGGGATCTTCCCTCATCTTCTTGCTGTATTTATTTACTCTCATAGAGGCATGTCTCATGTTTATGTGGTCTTTTTAACTGGAGATTTAGTGTTCTAAGTTTTTCAACTTTGTTTAAATGTTGATGCAGTTTTAATTGCTCTGAGAATCAATGGTTTCTTACTTTTAATTTATGGTTCTTGTTTGTGAGAGGTGGGGACCTCAAAGTCATGTTTTCATGTTACTTTATCAATGATGCTGCAAGTTTCTCTCTAAAGGAGTTTAAATTGGCTTGTTTTCATTTGTTAAATTTCTTATATTCGGCATCCCATAATTTTGCGGGTCTCTTTTGTTCTTCTCGGAGGTCCTGGTTATGTCTTTTCCCATGATCAACATCTTTTGGAGGAGGTTCACATAGGTTGGCGGTGTGGGGACAGATTGGTGGTAGTAGATACTTCTCCGTCTTCTTGCCTTAATTGTTAAGTTTACACTCTCTTGCTGTTCCTCTCTTTTAATTTCGTTTTCATGGATTATCCTTTTCTTCTTTTTAATCTTTGTGGTTTAACTGTTATAAATAATAATGGTGTCGAGGGTGACGTCTTTTCTAGGTGGATCTTGGAATTGGGGGAGCCATCTATCTCCGTTGTTAATTTGTTTAAAGATAGGATAACTCTCTCTCTTTAAAGAGGGTAATTTTTCTTTGGCAGGCCTTTATTATACATTACCTCTCAGGTTTTTATGTAGTCTTGGTCTTCTACCCCCATCCGATCAGCACATGGCTTCCTCTCTCGCCTTTTCCCTCATCCTGAATTTAGCCTTTAGTGCGAATTCAGGCTTACAAATTATTCTAATGCTCTGTTGTACTGCAATTTTGTTTTAACCTTTAAGCCGCGTAATGTTAAACCTCTCTACCGTAGAGGCTTAGCTTTCAAGAATTTGAATTCCCTAACTAATGCTCTTGAAGACTTCGAGTCTACTTTAAAAATTGACCCGGGCAATAAGGATGCCAACCATGAAAAATATTCTATTATTGACCTTTTAACCCAAAACCTTAATGGTAAAAGGGTCTCTTTACAATTCGACCCCTTGGCCATTACCAAAAAAGGTAAGAATCATGTTTCTTGTCGAGAAGTCGTAGACGACTGGGTTTCTTATAGTGAGGTAGGAGATCTTTCTAGCAGTTCAAAAGTACCTTTGTCTGCTGATTTGGGTGATAATCAGGTAGGTATTGGCTCCAGCTCCGGCGTGATGGACTACATGAATGACCACCATCACTCATCATCCAGTGAAGCTGAAGGTAGCATGGATCCTACTAACTCATCACCCTCTACTTTGAAGCATGCCAATTTGTTTTCACTCACAAAAAACACCATCACAAGGAGTTTCATCATTCGGCTCAAGCCTATAATAATTTAATGCTCGGGGAAAAGATCGAGTTTTACCACCCCAAATCTAGGGCAGTCTTGAGGGTTCCCCCCTCACTCCCAAAACTTTTATCCAGCCGGGAACTCTCCATGACGATATGTCATGGGAAACAGCAATTCCCACTCCTGTTCCTTTACCGGAAATTAACCAGTTCAAGGATGTAGCAGTTCCCAGCTTTGGTCCTATGCCTGAGGATTGTCATTTGGAATCAAAGTCTAATTGCACAAGTGAAGATTTGGATCAAGAAGGTTACTTCGTCCAAACAGATAAGAAGAAACGTATTTCTTCGGACATCTCATATGCCAGTAAGATCTCTATAGTCAAGTTTAAATTTGAAGCATTTCAGACGCATTCGAGGGAGCAAATAGGTTGTAAAGAAAATCGCTTGGCTACTCGTGGGCATGGAGCTCGCTGGTAATTTGAAGAAAATAGCGTCGGTTCCGGTCACCTGTTTGTTCAATTTTTTCACGTACACCAAGACGACCACTGCCGTTAGGAAGACTAAAAGACGTGAAGATTACCCGATCCGGTTTGATGATTACTACCCACCATTTAAGAAATGTCGTCTTGCTTTTTCTCTCTGAAATACCTCTATGTTTATTTCGTTTAATTGGGTATAACCCATATTGTCTGTGTCCTGGTGGTTTATGCTCTTTTCTTTTGGGTCGATTTGGTGTTCCCCTCCCCCTCGCCCCCTCCCCCCACCTGTCGGGTCTTTGGCATGGGCATAACCCATCCTTTTTGTGTCGTTGCTGTTTGGAGCGCTATGGTGTTCCCCTTCCCCTCGCCCCTCTCCCCCCTATCGTCTCCAGATTGCACAATTTATGGTCTCCGTTGGGTCGTCGTTTTCTTTGATGGTTGCATGCAAGACAGTTCATGTTGTTTCCTGATTTTTTGGTCTTTATGACGAGGTGGATGTGTCTGCTGGTGCTGATTGACGCTTCTTCCGTGTTTGTTTGGTTTGGTGGTCTGCCATGATCGTATGATGTTGGTCTGATTGGGGTGGTTTTATTGGACATGTGATTTGGTAGGTTTATGTTGGTTTGGAAATTGGGTTGGTTTGGTTGGCTCCGGTGTTCCGGTCCATTTCAAATTATCTATGCAAAAGTATAAGTGTCTTCTGTTTTTCGTAGTGTTAATAACAATATCCTATTATAAGAATAAGGTCGAGTTGAGATTACGTCTGGTCTATGTTGGATGCACCATAGGAAGGGTTTCTGTGGTGTCTTTGGCCAGATGTTTGTTTGAGGAGCAGTTTGTGCATTGGTCCGTGTGCTGGAGTGGCTTTTTGGGTCAACGGTATTTGGTCTGTTTAGTTGGTTCTTCAAGATGTAGGAGATTTATCTCCACTCGAGGCAAGTTTGTTTGGCTCGCTTTCAACTTTTCATTTCTACGTCCCAGTGGCGTAAGTGCATCTTGTTCCCGTCACTCTTCAGAGCATATGCATGGTTGGTCTGTTGAAGTCTCGCGTCATGTGGATGTTGTGCAAGCTGAAGCTCGAATCCAAGCTATCGTACTCCACCAACATATTGTTGTTACCCGACATCTCATCTTCCGTAGTAAATTAGAAAATCGTTCTTTTCTTTTCAATAATGTAATTTGTATTTACGATCTTGTGGGTCGTACTGTTATGTAAACATTATATTTTACCGTTGCCAAAAAAAAAAAAAAAAAAAGTGACTGCCCATTTGAAAATGGGTATTATGTATATGAATATGATGTAGACTTTCTTTTTATTTAAATCAGTTTACTTTTGTCACAAAAAAAAAAGGTGTTTGGGTTGACTTGTAATATGTAACAACCCAAGTTTCACTAGACTACTACACGTGAAGACCACATGAAAATGACACCAAGAAAATAAATATTAAAGCAATTTGATTAAAATCAAACTTGTTACTTCTTACGAGAATTTGATTCAACTTCCAATTATAATAACTTGTGAGTTATTACCTATCTCAATTATTTATTGAGATAAGGTTTAATTTTTCTTTTTCTTTTTTTTATCAAAAACAATTTTGACTTCTAATAGAAAACGTTTATACTATTAAAAAACAAGTCAAAATCTATTTTATAAAAATCAAATTAACATTTGTAAAATATATAATAAATTTTCTCCTAAAAATGTCGGGTTACGTAGTCACCCCAAGTTATAGTACAATCGACTATAACTTTAAAACATGAGTGTATCAAGTCATAATTATAACTTGAGACGGACTCAAAACAATTATTAAATATCCTAAAGGAGAGACGAACGTAACTACTGACTAATATTCCTTGAAAATTCTTCAGTCGTAAGTTCCTATCATTATCTTGATCACGAACTCAAATCGCATCATTAAATCGTCTTTTTTGAAATGTGTAACCTTAATAATATATAAAGACTTAACAAAGAATTACGTGCAAACTTATATAATAATTATAACCCACTTGTCTCATCAAAAAATAAAACGTGAAACGTATTTAGGACACGGTCCAACAATGTCCGTTTTAATGTGATATGCCTGGTAGAACCCCGAGTTACTCCCTACTAACTGTTGCATTTATGTTTCATGAATGAACATGTACTAGTTGGTGCTTATTTTTGGGTGGAGACCGTGTGAGCTAACAGGCGTTGACTTTCGACGTTTTACCTTGCGCTTATACTCTAGTTTTCTAGACTCATACTCGTTTTGAAAGACTATGTTTCCTCCTATTTTACATTGATGGTTTGTTTGACATCTCATCGTATTATTGCTTGCATGTAATCTTTTTTTTGAAAAACCTCGTATTATTGCTTGCATGTAATCTATTTTTCTATGATTTATTTTCGAGGGTTGTCACACGAGTATAGTAGCAGTGGCGGACCTAGCTAAAACATTTTTTGACTTGTTGATAATGCGTCTAAGACACAAAAATTCATATTTCGAAGTTTTTTCCCTAAATTTGTTATTATATTAATAAAAGAAATGGCAAAATAATTTGTCTTATAGAAATATTTTTTCAAAAAATATTATTTTCCCTAAAATACTTTAAATTCTAAATATATGTAACAATAAAAACTCAACATGTATAGCTACCAAGAATCGAACTCCATACCTCCTAAGTAAAACTTTTGGCTTTTTTCCAACTAGACAATGGTTAATTGGTGTCTACATTGAATACTTGTAAAACTTTATTTCAAATGAAACAAATTATTCAAAGACTAGTAAAATATCATTTTCAACAACAATTAAATTGTCTAATTAAGCACACAATAATAACAACAATTCAAAGAAACATTGTCTTATTAACCACACAACAAGATTACAAGTATACAAATTCAAAATCTAGTTAGAGGTTTACTAATTTAGGGTTTGGAAATTGAGAAATTAAATTAGGGGTAATTGATTTAGATGTTGTATTGCCTTACTTACATAAAAGTGTTTTTCTTTTCAAAATGAGTTTTTTTTTGTAAACTACTTTTCAGAATAATTATGAGTTTTTGGTCTGATTATAAATCTATTTTCCATTAATTTAATATATTTGACCAATATTTTTTATTAGACATGTGATTGAATTTTGTGAGAACAAAAGTAAAAAATAGAAGTAGAACACCAATTTGATGTTTTACTTCTAGTGGGTAATTATTAACTTTTGGCTTTTCAAAAGTAGTTTTAAACCTCCTAAAAATAGTGTTTGGCCTAACTTCTATTTTTCTAGTTACAAAAGCATTTCTAAAAGTAGGTCAAACAGCCTATTAGAGTTAGAAATAGAGTTATAAAGATGTATATTCGGGCGACTGGACTGCGGTAGTGTCGTGGACGTGTGGTGGCTTTGGGTTGCCGCTGGTGGGTTACTGGATGGTTTGTGGTTAGAGGGGGTGTATGAGTTGAAAGATTGATTGATTATTTGGTACAATGAATATGAGAGTGAGAGAGTCCGCGTTATATTTTTTTTTCCAGTTTTTTGAACTTTTTTTTTTAAATGGGTGACACGGAACCCCTAGGACCCCACGTGGCTCCGCTCCTATTTATTGGTTCATGTATTGTAGTTATATATAAATAGATATAGATAGATAATGACGCAATTAATTATAACTTTGTCACGGGTTTATTACTATTTTGCCACAAATTATTGTTATGTTTAGTAGTATTATGCCACAATATAGTTACGATTGTTATCGGTTTTTTTATTTATTCTTAATTTTATATAGCTATAGCTATTATTAATGATCCAAAAAAATTTCTCGCATTAGGCCTTTGATTACTAACTCCAGCTCTAATCTCCATATATGTATTTTAAATATTCCTTTTGTATATTATTCCATATCTTGTGTTGCATTGTCTTCTTAGTTTAGGTTAGTAATATTTTTTGTTCGCTTGTTTTTCAAGGTTAGTCAACGGCTAATGTTAGGGTTTTAGTAAGTTTATCTTACTCTTGTATTGTAATTGTTTAAGTATGCATAATAATATACATTTTTCTCACTGTTTATATCGTATTATGTGGCTTCAATATTTTTTTTCGTGGTATGTTGATTGTTTTTGTAAACAATTGAACACCGCAAATCCCCGTGAAATAGAGGTAGATGATGCCAGTTTAGCTAGTTCAATTTTATGGCTAACTGAGAATATTAGGGCCAAGAGTGACCAATAATTCTCTTCATTCCTTCTTGCGTTAGAATATGTGATCAGAATGCGTATATCCAATTACTGGCCCAAACTCTAAAAATGAAACAAATCTATGCACGAAATACGAGGGATTATTTCTGTTGCTTAACATTCTCAGAACATGAATCATATGCTGAAAGAAGATTAGAAATATAATTTGAAATAGCACCACTTTTCATGTATAATTCAAACAATTTTGGAAGTTCTGACTTCATAATTGCATCTGATAAATCACCACCACTTTTATACAAGGAATTGACTAAGCTCAATTTCTCGTCAATTAAAAGTTTATATTTCTCTGCAGTTCAAACATCATATAATTGAAATAAAATTGAATTTATCAATGTGAAATATATGCTTTTGTTATGAGGAAATGTACAAGTGGGAGACTGAAGGAGTTATGTCCATTGTCCTATATAAATTAACTCACTTGAGGCTATGTAGTCGATATGCTTTGCTAGAGGCCAGTGTCGGTTTGACACTTAAATAATTCACACACAAAAGGTACGATATTAATATAATTATAAGTCCGACTGATAAATATAGTGATAGGGTTCTAATACTAATTAGGCCTAGGGTTTTAGGAAACTAACCTAAGTTTCTGTCATCTATACAAGAAAGGTTTGTGTGACAAACATGATAATCTCATTCATAAGTTTGAATATAAAGAGAGAGAAATAGAAGAGCGAAAATGAGTTTTATCAAGGTTGTATTTTTCCCTCCAAGTACTAGCATACAACTATACAAGGCGTGATATAATACATGTATGGATACCGGTAGAGGCGTCATATTTGGGGTGCTTACTGTTCGTCTGGGGTTATTTGATTTCTACAAGTTATTACATATTTCTTATTATTATTCCGCTGCGCTAGAAGGTATGTAATGATTCATCTTATTTATTATCTTGCTTTGTTTAATACTTGCAATTGATTCGGGTTCAAAGGGTATTCAAAACCATTCAGTGGTATCAGACCGGTATTGCGTAGTATTATTCAGATCGACTCGAATCTTGCCTTATAATTGGTTATGAGAGATTCAATTGATATGATGAATATGATTGTTGGTAAATCTATTAGAAACATGTTTAGGGTAATTTAATTTTCCTATTTAATGTTGTAAATTATGAAATTGGATTTGTTTTATACAAACCCTAATTTTGAATTAGTGTATAATTTGCCCTAAAATCGTTTTCTAAAATCCTAAGATGCTAGATCATTGTTAATGATGATCTCTAATATGATTAAGCCAAGATTCAAACGATGTAAGATGAAGGGAGACTAAAAGCCTTAACAAAGTTTCAAAAACATGGCTTAATTAATTTGTTTCAAATGTTGAACAAATTTATTAAAGTGTTTAAAGACTTTTGAAATTGTTTCGATTGTTTTATACCCGTTTTGGTGTTAACAAAACCGGTTCCGTGTAAACTGGGCCTTTTATGCTGGGAACCGGTTTAACTTTTACAACAACCGATTTATTTATAACTGAACCGGTTTATTTAACATTAAAGTGTGGTTTAGGATACATGTTTTAGCTCGGTGTCGATGATTTTAGACTGGTTTCAATGTGTTGATTCCAGTTCCCGCTTGGTCAGGCCATTTCGGTTAAGAAGCGGTCATATTATGGTCGTGTCTACTTGTTATTAATTACAACCCTATAGATTTTGATTGAAAATCGCTTGGTTTGCCTTTGGTTTTGTTATATTTCGAATCAAACAATGAATTGATTATGATTATGAATTGTTTTACGATTACGAATCACTTTGGGCACTTATTTTATATCTCAGGTAAAGAAAAAATAGTTTTTTTTTTCTGTTGAGATATCAAAGCAATGCATTTTTAAATATCAATTATTGTTTGTTTTGATGAATCATTCATCTAATTACGATTATGAATTGTTTATAATTATGAACCGTTTTGGCAATTATTTTTTGTATCCCGAATTAAGAAAATTGTTTTTTTGATCGAGATAATATTGTCACGTCTTTATAATGTCAAGGTCTTGGGAATTTTGATGAAACGTTCATCTAAATTATATTATAAATTGCTTATTGATTATGAATCGAATTGAAAAATGATTCTTCTCAGTTTTCCGAGTCGGGAAATGTTCTTTTTGGTCAGGAAAATGAGATATATTCTCAATTAAATAGAAATTACGAATTATATCTTGATTATAATCAAACGATGGGTCTTTTAAACCTTGTAAGACAATTTTTTCATTGTAACATGAGATTTATGAACGAATATTATTTGACTTGTATGGCTAGAACAGATAGGTCCCCTTGTAAGTTGACCTAGTATCATGGTTAGGAGTCTTATGACCTATATTGCATTTTATCCCTCATAAATATTAAGCATTGCCTTTTCATTATTGATCACTGCAATAACTTTGCATTTTTGGTTAAAGTGACTGTCAAAGCAGTGCTTTGCTGATTATGTGAATTGAGTGATGGATAACAGTTACCCTGTGACAACCCTCGCGAATGCGGAAATAAAACATACAAGCATGTGATTTAAATAGCGGAAATACGGTGTTTTTAAAACTTTTTACATGCAAGATAGAAATACGAGGAATGTCAAATAATTACAAACAAAATAGAATATACTACAAAGAGACGAAGTCTCTCAAAATGTTATCAATATCAAAGTGATTAGCAAACTAGCTAATAAACGTCTAGAGGTGTTTCATCCAGGGACAACGCCCGCTAGCTCACACCCAAACCCAAAATACCACAAGCAAAAAGCCATCCAATCAAGCAACCTGTTCATCCATGAAAAACATGAACGCCACAGTCAGTGGGGAGTAACTCCGGGTTCTCCCAGCAATATCACATTAAACGTACATAAAAGGAAATACAAAAGTAGAAGCATGCATATATAGATATACATGTGAAATACGATAAGGATAGATAGGCAATTTAATATATAATGATAAGAGCATATGAAGTACAATCCGTAACCATCATGCTATAGATAGAATTGGGGAAGACACTCTTAGGCAACCGAATACGCTCACTAGGGCTTGCATCTCACCGTTAGCGGTATAAGTTTGATAAGATTGAGACTCGACAAACAAACCATGCCAAGTCATGGTATGATCATGAATAATCAATCATGTAATCACCCATCCAAACACAACGACACAATGACGACATCTCTCACAGTAAATGAAACGCACTAGCACCGTGTACATGGCAAGTATGATTAAAAGGCATCCACGAGATAAACATTTCCCTGAACGCATACACGATCACATTTCGTATATATGGACTAATTTCCTCCGGTAGGACGACGATAATAATACGGTCCTAGTCTAAACCTGGCCAGACTCCCGGAATCGCATTTTCCGGTTCGACATGCGATAAACATTTTGCATCCAAGACTCGGTCAATCAAAGACGCCGAGTACCCCAAATTCGGTTGACATTCACGAAAGAGGCGGAAAAGGGCACAAGCCTCATAACAAGCGGTACACTACATGCAAATAACACCACCTCGCAAGTACACAACATTTGACGGCCGGGTCGATCAACGCAATGCGTTCGCCTCCCAACAACGTCGTCGTATGTCCACTAACACATGCAATTAAGCAGTAGGATACATCCCCGTTCCGACATTCCAGCCTTACGAACGTGGAGGTAGCCAAGGGAATGAGAGTACAAAGCACATAACAAAATAGTGCTCAAACCGTAACATTTGTAAAAACCGACTCAAGGTGGGACATATCAAAAACCGTCACCAAGCATGAGAATAGGGCATTATATAAATGTAAATATGATAAACATGAATCAATACATGATACATAAGCATTAGACCAAGTTTAAGAAGCATAATAAATAGGAAACATAGATCTTATCTCAAAACAACAAGTTTGGAAGCTAACTAAAACAAGGGTCCAATTCAAACTGTTATAACTAGAGTTCTAGACATGCAAATGCATAAATTATAAGTTGAGGTGATACCTTATCCTCTTACGGTTCCAACGGTAGGTCACAAGCCCAAAAAAAGCAAGTAACGAAGGAGATATTATCATTTTACGAAAAGGGGTCAGTGCAGTGAAACTGCACAAGTCACGACCGTGACATGTATGTCACGCTCGTGACATGAGTTTCACGACCGTGACTTACATTTCACGCTCGTGAAACTGTCTGTTACGCAAGGGTATTTGGTCAGCCACTATTTCACGCTCGTGACATGAGTTTCACGACCGTGACTTGGGTCAAGACATCTCCATTTTGATCTAAACTCAACCTTCATCAACTATTATCATAATTCATCAATTCTCATATCAGTTCTCAACAAACAACAAGTATCATCATCAACACAAGTTCTATGAATACTAATCCTATTCCAAATACGATTACTAACATAGAAAACACATTAAAACACGTAAATGATATCGAGTAACCCTTCACCGTTACCTTTATGTGTCTTTAAACGATTTCTAAGCCTTCCTCTACTAGATAGTAATCTTTGTCGGGGTCTAGAAAGTCTCCACCTAAACAAAGACGACAAAAGATGAATATAATTCATCTTTGAGAAAGACGGATAAATTGAAAAGCAAGAAAGACGGTAATTTTATTACCAATACGGATAGAGGAAGATGAGAGGGAAGGAATAAGACGAACTTACGTGAATTTGAGCGAGAAATGAAGGAGTTATGACGATTCTAAGACGGATAAAAAATGGAAGCTAGGTTTTGGGGTTTTCTTTGTGAGGAAGAAGGTTTGAGTTGTGTGAGGGAGTTAGGGTTTAGGAGGGAGTATAAGAAAGGTGAGTGGAAAAAGTCAAGAAAAGTCAAAGACGACTTAAGACGGGATTCTCTTGAAATCTCGCGTAAAATCCAAATACGGACTCGGAAATTCTAAATTCGACACGGAAAATTTAATTCTAAACTAAAACTAAATTTCGCTGAAAAGTATCCGTAAAATATTTTTACTATATAAAAAAAAATAGGGTACATTTGCGGGTGTTACAATCACCCCACCTTTTAAAAAGTTTCGTCCTCGAAACTTGAGAGTAGAAAACAAAAGTATCAAGGACAAGAATCGGTTTTAAGAATTAACAAGAAAATTTTTACAAGGGAAACATTTATGAAACGAGGTTCTTCTCGAAAACGGTTTAAGGAAATTTTTCATAAGTGCGAAACTTTATTTACGAATCACAAGAGTGCCCGTCGCGAACGAGAACTCTAGCTATCAAAAATCAAATCAATGTCAAAATAGTGAAATCGAAAATCAAAACAAGCGTTAGTAAGTGCAGAACTAGTCACCAGACGTCTCCAATAACAAGTCCAAACATCCAACCAAACGCAAAATCCAAGTATAAAAGCAAAAGAAATCTATTTTCTTCAAAAAGAGGGTACAAAATCCATCTTTAGACTTCTTTGAAAAGTTAAATTAGAAATACAATATGATAATTTGAAGGTTTTCTCAAAGATAAAAGCAAAATAAGAAGGCATTACACGTACATAGAGCGACTCGCACATCTCACACACAATTCAGAGTAACAAAATATATACAAAACACGGAAAAACGAAACCATC
>JAIUZE010018217.1:0-21383 GCA_022085475.1 Heliosperma pusillum
CAGTACAGGTAAAAGTCCCTTTGAAGTTGTTTATGGCACTAACCCCTTGATGCCAACAGAACTTGTACCAATGGCAAAGAAGGTGGTGCCCTATGATGCAAGGAACAGGGTAGAACAGATGATGCAGATACATGCTAAGGTGAAACAGCAAATTGAGAAGACTAATGAAATGTATAAAGCCGGAGCAAAGGGTCCAAAGAAATCCAAAGAGTTCAAAGCAGGAGATCTAGTATGGTTGCACCTAAGGAAGGAGAGGTTTCCTGACAAAAGAAAGAACAAGCTAAGTCCAAGCGCAGAGGGTCCTTTTGAGGTCATGGAGAAGTTGGGGTCCAATGCATACAAGATTGACCTCCCAGGAGAGTATGGAGTACATGGAACATTCAATGTGGGTGATCTGAGCCCATACTATGGAGAGTCTGATGAGGAGAACAGTGAGGATTTGAGGGCAAATCCTTTTCAATAAGGAGAGTTTGAAACAGGAGTAGAGCTCCATCATCACCAAGCCAAGAACTCAGCTAGCCAGGATTGCACCATTGCAGCCAAAGGGTCCCAACCAACCCCCAACCAAACAAACAAGAGCCCCACACCAAAGGCACCAGGTATAACACTCCCCAAGCACCCCCATTACAGTCAAGAAGCAGCAACAAGTCAAGCAAGCACAACCACAAGAAGGGTCACAAGAGCAGGGTCCAGTTTCCTGAAAAACAGCCAAGACCAGCCAGAGTATCAATACAATATCATGCAGTACAAGTCCAACCAAGGGCTCCATCTTCTTTTCCCTTAAAGTTGAGGTCCTTAGCAAGAGAAAAGTCCAGGACAAGTTTTCCAAATAAAGTCTAGAAGTCCATCTCAAACAGCCTAGAAGAGTGAAGGTCATATGGAGGAGTCAGCTGGCACCAAGGCCAATATTTCTGTCCAAAGCTCCTTTTTTTTGTGTATGATCAACCTCAGGTGTAGTTAGTATGTTAGGAAGGTCGTATATGAAGCCTTTGTCAGTCCCAAACACAGCAAGAACAAGCCAAGCAAAGACTTCCCAAGACAGTTTGCAGACTTACCATTTCTGGAAAGAAACAAACCTACTTTTGCAGTCTTTCTTTTCTCTGTTTTGCAGTCTGTTTTTGTTGTCCTCATTAGCTGACTTTGTAGTTTGTTTTATCAGTAAGATGTAAGGCTTTTAAGCCCCTAGATGTCCTTGTTTTCAAGGGTCAGGATCTGTTGTAATTGCCTATATAAGGCCCAAGTTGTAACCTAAAGAGGGCAGACTTTGATTAATATAATTCTGAACTTTGTTCAAGCAATTATCAGCAAAAGCTAAGTATTGTAGCATTCCTTAGTAAGCTTGTGTGCGAGCTAAGACTGCAGTGTTAGAACTCATTACTTGTGTGTCTTGAGTCCTTCACATCCTTTGTCACCTGTGCTTGTGTGCTAGGGTGCAAAGAACCATCTGAATTGCCTAGCCTAGTGCAGGTTGTTGGAGTCATTTCTGAGTGAGTTAAACTTGTATGTGAGAAGAGTGCTAGCCTGAGTCTAAGTGACATTGATATCACTCATTTCCTGAGAGGTTTTCATTCAGATTCTTCTTCCTTCCTTCAGTACCTATTGTTTGCCTTGTAACTCTTTGTGTGAACAATGAGTCTTCCTTGCTTGATTTCCCATTGTTTGCATTATTACACCTTGTGTGAACAATGAGTATTCCTTGCTTCATTTCCCATTTTTTGCAATGTAACTCCTTGTGTGAGTCTTTCTTCATTACCCATTGTTTGCATTGTAACTCCTTGTGTGAACTATGAGTCTTCCTTGCTTCATCACCCATTGTTTGCATTGTAACTCCTTGTGTGAACAATGAGTCTTCCTTGCTTCATCACCCATTGTTTGCATTGTAACTTCTTTTGTGAACAATAAGTCTTCCTTCCTTCATTACCCATTGTTTGCATTGTAACTCATTGTGTGAACAATGAGTCTTCCTACCTTCATTACCCATTGTTTGCATTGTAACTCTTGTGTGAACAATGAGTCTTCCTTTCTTCATTACCCATTGTTTGCATTGTAACTCATTGTGTGAACAATGAGTCTTCCTTCCTTCATTACCCATTGTTTGCATTGTAACTCCTTGTGTGAACTATAAGTCTTCCTTGCTTCATTACCCATTGTTTGCATGGTACTCATTTGTGTGAAACATTAGTTTTCCTTCCTTCCATACCCATTGTTTGCATTGGTAACTCTCCTGTGTGAACAATGAGTCTCCTTCCTTCATTTCCCTTGCTTCCGGTAACTCTTGTGTGAACAATGACCCTTCCTTCCTTCATTACCCATTGTTTGCTTTGTAGCTCCTTGTGTAAACAATGATTCTTCCTTGCTTCATTACCCATCGTTTGCATTGCAACTCGTTGTATGAACAATGAGTCTTCCTTGCTTCATGACCCGTTGTTTGTATTGCAGCTCCTTGTGTGAACAAAGATTCTTCCTTCCTTCAGTACCTATTGTTTGCCTTGTAACTCTTTGTGTGAACAATGAGTCTTCCTTGCTTGATTACCCATTGTTTGCATTATTACACCTTGTGTGAACAATGAGTCTTCCTTGCTTCATTTCCCATTTTTTGCAATGTAACTCCTTGTGTGAGTCTTTCTTCATTACCCAATGTTTGCATTGTAACTCCTTGTGTGAACTATGAGTCTTCCTTGCTTCATCACCCATTGTTTGCATTGTAACTCCTTGTGTGAACAATTAGTCTTCCTTGCTTCATCACCCATTGTTGGCATTGTAACTTCTTGTGTGAACAATGAGTCTTCCGTCCTTCATTACCCATTGTTTGCATTGTAACTCATTGTGTGAACAATGAGTCTTCCTTCCTTCATTACCCATTGTTTGCATTGTAACTCCTTGTGTAAACTATGAGTCTTCCTTGCTTCATTACCCATTGTTTGCATTGTAACTCCTGTGTGAACAATGATTCTTCCTTGTGCAGCAGGAGCTGGAGCACAGGGCAGGGCAGAGTTCAACCATAGGGACAAGGGACAGGCCAAGGGGGATCAAAGGGTAAGCATTGGTAACCAAGGGGAGGTCTACATGGGTATCCAGGGGTCAATCTGGGGGCAAGGGATGGGTAACAAAGGGGAGAGTTTCAAGCTGATGAATGCTAGCCAAGACCATGTCACAATGAGGGTCCATGATAGCCAAGACACGAGCCAGGACACGAGCCAAGACACGAGCCAAGCTAGCCAAAGACAAGCCCTCCAACACCCAACCACAAAATCACAAAAACAGCCTACAACAACCACTTGGGGAAGGCATAACTACCACCACACTTTGAACCACCAGCTACCACGAAGCCCAGCTAAAACCTTACCCACCTAGGTCCAAAAAAGTCCTAGGGAACCAGTTTCAAAACACAACACAACTACCCTAAAAATCCAAATCAAAACATCCTACCAAAAGGCATAAAGCAAAAAGCAATATTTCCATTTCTAGTTAAACACTGAAAGACTATCTCCAAAAGTCTTTCCTTGTCTTCCCTACTATTAGAACTACTGCAGAAGAAGGTCAAGGAGCATTGATGAGCCTCGTCCACAAGCTTCAAGCCAACACCAAGCAACAAACACAACCTGGAGCATGTCACTATCAAATGTCTGCATTTTGTCTGTTTTCTTTTGTATTGTCAGTCCTGTATTTGTAGCCAGTATTTTGTTATCTTTCAGCAACTAATTTGGCCCTTAGATGATCCTCTAGGGTTGTATTAGATCAAGCATTGAGGCCTATATAAGGACCCATGCTCTTTTGTACAAGGCAGTTGTTATTGAATGAAAAAACTTGAGCATTGTTCTCATTTCTAAAATCTTTCCAACTTGTGCATTGCCTTAGTTGAAAGTCAGGCTAGAGAACTTCTTGTGCTAGGCTGTGGTTGTTGATCTAAGTCTGTGGCAAGTTAGATATCCCTGTGCTTAGACTGTGGGGTGTTTGCTTGTTGTTTAGTTCAAGTCTACTTACCTGTGCTAGGCTGTGGTAAGGAGTCTTAGATAGTCTAGTTTGTTGTTTGATTCCCTGTGTTGAGCTGTGGGAGTTGAGTGACATCCATATCCTGTGCTAGTTAAGAGTCAAGAGTCCAAATACATACACACCCCTATAATATCACTGCAATTTTGGCATCAGAGCTTTGGTTGTGAGGCCATTGTTATCCTAACTACAACAAAAACACAAAAAATAACCCAATGAGTGAAGAGAGGCTTGCAGGTATTGAAGGCAAGGTGGATCAGCTAGCAGGCACTGTCAATGTAGTGCTGGCTGCCTTGAACACTGTCATGGAGAACATTGCTCCTCCACTGAGGGGAAGACCACCCCCTAGAGGCAGAGGCAGAGGTCGTGGCCACATGGGCATGGGAAGAGGACAGCCCCTGCAGGAGGAAGAAGGGTCAGACTCAGGTGAAAGCAACAGAACCTATGAGGAGATTCCAGAGCACACTGACAAGCATCTCAAGGTAGAAATTCCTGAATTCTCTGGTAGTTTAAACCCTGATGATCTATTAGAATGGATTAGGGATGTTGAGAAGGTATTTGAATACAAGAGTTACTCTGATATTAAGTCTTTTAAAGTTGTTGTGCTAAGATTGCAGCGTAATTAGGGGGGTCTATGCGTTTTTGTGGAGGACCCTATGAACGGCCCAAAGTCCGAATGACGACCAAGGGGCTGTTTTAAAATGACAGTAGCAACACATGAAACAATGAATGATTTTTGAACAAACAATGCTACTTTAGGCTATTTTTTTGTGATGATTTTCAACAAGGAATAAACCTGAGATAATGTATGAATTTCAAAC
Source organism: Heliosperma pusillum (assembly GCA_022085475.1). NCBI lineage: Eukaryota > Viridiplantae > Streptophyta > Magnoliopsida > Caryophyllales > Caryophyllaceae > Heliosperma > Heliosperma pusillum. The sequence continues at coordinate 4,812 of JAIUZE010018217.1, forward strand.
TGAAATTCAAGAGCAAATGAAGACACAAGGGGGATATAATTTTCAACTAAATTCCACACCTCAACACAGGAAATTAGCTAACAATTTGGACAGGCCAATTCTCATTCACCACAGCCAAGCACAGGTGGATAAAACTTGAACCAAACAGCAAGGAAAACAACCCACAGTCTAAGCACAGGGATGCTCAACCTTACCCACAGACTTTGATCAATACCCACAGCCTAGCACAGGGTATTATCAGGCCCGACTCTCAACTACAGACTAAGCACAAGTTGAAAAGATTTAAATTTGAGAGAAAACTCATCTTTTTTCATTCAACATAATCTGATTTCATTAGGTTACAAAGCAAGGCTTATATAGGCCAAGAGATACACATCTAAGGGTCTCAAATGCATCATCTAATGTACAAAAAAGTCGTGGCCTTGGCCTCACACAAATAAGAATAGTAACTAGGAAACAAAAGCATAAAGTAATAAAGCATAAAGCAGAAAACATAAAACAGGCTGCTCCTCTTTGTCTTGTTGTGCAAGGTCAATTAAGATGTGTAAGACCTTGGAGCTTGGGCTTGGCAGCTTCCATCTTCAAGTACAAAGGGTTAGGATGCCTTTCAAGTCGTGACCTTGTCTTGCCTAGCCAAATATAGCACCCAAAACAGACTTGGCACAAGACAATGCTGAAATGTCCCTATCTGGACCCATTTGTTTGTACTTAGCTAAACCTACTCTTTTATTGTGAATTAGAAAAAACTCTCCTGGACTTTTGTTTTCCTAAGACCACAAGGTAAGAGTATTAGGCCTTGGAATAACTTAATTCACATTAGGGGTTGTCTTGGATGAAGCTCTTTGATGTTGGACCTGAACCGGGTGAGATATGACATGGACCCTTCTGATTGCATTTTGTAACACTCATAACTCCCTGCTCAGGATGAATTTGAAGACCCATGATAGCTCATTGGAAAGATATAGATGTTAGCTTTCATGTCACAAAGAATCAGACCCATATTATGTCTGGAACTTTAGCTATTGAGGATTGAGTACAAACAGGTCACTGATAGCATGTGCTGTAATAGTTCAGCATTCAGGGGCATCTTGCAGAGGCTCTAGGTTACAGCACAGATAGAATAAGGAGACCCATGAGTAGCCAAATTGAAGCTATATGAGTTAGCTTTTTAGATGAATGGATAGGATGTAATGTGAGCCCCTATATAAGGAACTCACCACCCAATGTAACATTCAGTTTTTGATAATGAATTAAAAAGAGTTGTGTCAAACACAAACTTGAGGGTTAGCTCAAGGAGCACCTCGTCACAACCAATAGTGGCCATGCCTTTCTTGGTTGTTCGATTAAGGGAGGTTAACCTGTGCTAGGCTGTGGTTAAGCTCTCCTAATCGGCCAGGCCTGGTGGTCGCCCTGTGCTAGGCTGTGGGTGATCGACCTACGTCTGTTAGTGAGGTTAGTTTGGTTCTGTGCTAGGCTGTGAGCTAAGCTAAACTTGCTGTCCAGGTTGAGGTCCAAACTTGTGCTTGTCTGTAGTTTGGGTCTTGATCATATCGAGCTTGTGTTAGGGAGGTGGACTTGTGTGGTTCAACTCCTTGGCTCGAGTAGGTTGTGGGTCGAGCCATGAGCCGGTCTTGTGGCCCTTGGTTCACAACCATATCTTTCATGTTTTTCATAGGCTTAGGACACAAATAAACCCCCATAAGTCCCCCTTTTGTTGCTGCCACTTTGGGGCAGCCCCTTGGTCGTCATTCGGACTTTGGGCCGTTCATAGGGTCCTCCACAAAAACGCATAGACCCCCCTAATTACGCTGCAAAGATTGAAAGGATATGCATCCCTATGGTTTGATAACTTAAAGCACCAAAGGATTAAGGAGGGTAAGGAACCTCTTAGGTCTTGGTCAAAACTGAAAAAGAAGATGCTAAACAAATTTGTCACTAAAGACTACACCCAAGATCTGTTCATTAAACTATCCAAACTGAAACAAGAAGAGAGGTCTGTAGAGGCATACCTCAGGGACTTTGAGCAATTGACTCTCCAGTGTGAGGTCAATGAGAAACCTGAGCAAAGGATTGCCAGATTCTTAGAGGGTCTAGATAGGAGCATTGCTGCTAGAGTAAGGATGCAACCTTTGTGGTCCTATGATGATGTTGTCAACCTGGCTTTGAGGGTTGAAAAAATGGGGAAAACCAAACCAGCTCTACCTAAGCCTGTTACTAGACCTACATACAAACCTTACAGTGGTATTAGGATGGGAGAGACCCCTAAGACAACCAGCCAATCAACCACAGACAAAGGAAAGGGAGTTGTGAACTCTAAACCCAACCCCACCCCAACTGAGAACAAAATCAGATGTTTCCAATGCCAAGGTTATGGTCACTTTAGGAAGGATTGTCCTTCTAAGAGAACCATGACACTTATGGAGGTAGAAAAGTGGGAGAAGGATGGATTAGTTGAGTATGAGGTTGATGACAACATGGTATTAGAGGTAGTGACAGCTGAGGAGGAACCAATGCAGGACTTGGTCATGGCTCATCCTGACGCAGGCCATAACTTGGTCCTATGGAGGGTCATGCACTCTCAACATACTCCATTGGAGGATGACCAGAGGTCCTTGATATTCAGAAGCAGATGCACCATTCAAGAGAGGGTTTGCAACTTGATCATTGATGGGGGGAGTTGTACCAATATCGCTTCCATCACCCTAGTGAACAAGCTAAGTCTGATTACTCAAGAGCATCCACACCCCTACAAACTGAGATGGCTTAACAAGGGGGCTGAGGTGAGGGTTGATAGGCAATGCCTGGTCCCATTCTCTATTGGGAAGGTATACCAAGATGAAGTGTGGTGTGATGTAGTACCAATGGATGCCTGTCACCTACTACTAGAGAGGCCTTGGGAGTTTGATAGGAACACCACTCATCAGGGGAGGGATAAAACCTATAGCTTCAGGCATGGGGGAAAGAAGGTAACCTTGACACCTCTACCACCCAACCAGAGGAATTATGGGAGTCCCAATGTGCCAGAGGAGGTCAATGGGGTGTTGTTTTTATCAGAGGCAGCCATGATCAAGGAGATGAGGCAAGAACAACCTGTGATCATCTTGCTATCTAAGGAAGTTACAGAAGGGGAAGGCTCCACATTACCAGCAGAGGTTGAACCTCTGATCTTGAGATACAAAGAGGTCTTTCCAAGAGAATTGCCAGATGGACTACCACCCCTAAGGGGGATTGAGCACCATATTGATTTGGTCCCAGGTTCTGTGCTGCCAAATAGGCCAGCCTACAGAAGTGACCCAACTGCCACCAAGGAGTTGCAGAAACAGATTGAGGAGCTTATGAGCAAAGGGTTTGTAAGGGAGTCCCTAAGCCCTTGTGTTGTACCTGCTCTACTAGTGCCTAAGAAGGATGGCACCTGGAGAATGTGCACTGACAGCAGAGCAATCAACAACATCACAGTCAAGTATAGGTTCCCCATTCCCAGGCTAGATGACATGCTTGATGAGCTAAGTGGAGCTCAGGTCTTTTCCAAAATTGATCTAAGGCAGGGTTACCATCAGGTGAGGCTCAGAGAGGGGGATGAATGGAAGACTGCATTCAAAACAAAACATGGTCTGTATGAATGGCTTGTCATGCCATTTGGACTATCCAATGCACCAAGCACCTTCATGAGACTTATGACAGAAGTGTTGAGACCTTGCTTGGGCAGGTTTGCTGTGGTTTGCTTTGATGACATCCTGGTATATAGTAGTAGCAGAGGGGAACATCTCAGGCACCTTGAAACAATCTTTGGGATCTTAAAGGAGCAGAAGCTGTATGGGAAGCTAGAGAAGTGTACCTTCATGGTTGAGGAGGTTGCATTTCTAGGGTATATTGTGTCAGGAAGAGGTATCTCAGTAGATCAGGAGAAGGTTGCAGCCATACAAACATGGCCTACACCTAAAACCATCACTGAGGTAAGGGGGTTCCATGGGTTGGCTTCATTCTATAGGAGGTTCATCAAGAACTTCAGCTCAGTTGTGGCACCCATCACTGAGTGCTTGAAGAAAGGGGAGTTCCAGTGGACTGAGGAGGCCCAACAATCCTTTGAGAGGATCAAGAGGTTGGTGTGTGAGACTCCAATCCTTAAACTACCTGACTTTGATCAGCTATTTGAGGTGGAATGTGATGCTAGTGGGGTTGGCATTGGGGCAGTATTGATACAAGGACAAAAGCCAGTTGCTTATTTCAGTGAAAAATTGAATGGGGCCAAGCTCAAGTACTCCACTTATGATAAGGAATTCTATGCCATCATCAGAGCAGTCATGCATTGGGGGCACTACTTGAAGCCAAAGCCTTTTGTTCTACACTCAGATCATGAGGCATTGAAATACATCAGTGGCCAACACAAGCTAAACCACAGGCATGCCAAGTGGGTGGAGTTTCTACAATCCTTTACATTTTCTAGTAAGTATAAGGAGGGGAAGCAAAATGTTGTGGCAGATGCCCTGTCAAGGAGGCATTCCCTATTAACAGTCATGGAGCAAAGGGTGTTGGGGTTTGAATTTCTGAAGGAATTGTACAAGGAGGACCCTGACTTTGCTGAAGAATGGATCACACAAACTGAAGGAGGGAGGACTCAAGGGGGGAAGTACATGCTGCAGGAGGGGTTCTTGTTCCAAGGAAACAAACTATGCATCCCAAGGGGTTCTTACAGGGATCTACTCATCAGGGAAGTACACTCAGGAGGACTAGGAGGACACTTTGGGGTTCAAAAGTGAAACAGGAGTAGAGCACCATCATCACCAAGCCAAGAACTCAGCTATCCAGGATTGCACCATTGTAGCCAAAAGGTCCCAACCAACCCCCAACCAGATAGGCAAGAGCCCCACACCAAAGGCACCAGGTATAACACTCCCCAAGCACCCCCATTACAGTCAAGAAGCAGCAACAAGTCAAGCAAGCACAACCACAAGAAGGGTCACAAGAGCAGGGTCCAGTTTCCTGAAAAACAGCCAAGACCAGCCAGAGTATCAATCCAATATCATGCAGTACAAGTCCAACCAAGGGCTCCATCTTCTTTTCCCTTAAAGTTGAGGTCCTTAGCAAGAGAAAAGTCCAGGATAAGGTTTCCAAATAAAGTCTAGAAGTCCATCTAAAACAGCCTAGAAGAGTGAAGGTCATATGGAGGAGTCAGCTGGCACCAAGGCCAATATTTCTGTCCAAAGCTCCTTATTTTTGTGTATGATCAACCTCAGGTGTAGTTAGTATGTTAGGAAGGTCGTATATGAAGCCTTTGTCAGTCCCAAACACAGCAAGAACAAGCCAAGCAAAGACTTCCCAAGACAGTTTGCAGACTTACCATTTCTGGAAAGGGACAAACCTACTTTTGCAGTCTTTCTTTTCTATGTTTTGCAGTCTGTTTGTGTTGTCCTCATTAGCTGACCTTGTAGTTTGTTTTTCAGTAAGATGTAAGGCTTTTAGAGCCCTTAGATGTCCTTGTTTTTCAAGGGTCAGGATCTGTTGTAATTGCCTATATAAGGCCTAAGTTGTAACCTAAAGAAGGCAGACTTTGATTAATATAATTCTGAACTTTGTTCAAGCAATTCTTCAGCAAAAGCTAAGTGTTGTAGCATTCCTTAGTAAGCTTGTGTGCGAGCTAAGACTGCAGTGTTTAGAACTCATTACTTGTGTGTCTTGAGTCCTACACAACCTTTGTCATCTGTGCTTGTGTGCTAGGGTGCAAAGTATTATCTGAATTACCTAGCCTAGTGCAGGTTGTTGGAGTCATTTCTAAGCCAGATAACCTTATGTGTGAGAGGGTGCTAACCTTAACCTATTAAACATTGATATCACTCATTTTCCTGAGAGGTTTCAGTTCAATTGGTTATCAGAGCTTTGGTTTGTGAGTTCATTTACCTACCTACATTAAAAACACAAAAAAACTACCCATGAGTGAAGAGAGATTAGCAGGGCTTGAAACCACAGTTCATGGCTTTGCTAGAACTGTTATGGAGGTTACAGCATCCTTCAATGAATTCTTAGATGGTCTGCTCAACAATGGTGGAAGAGGAGGCAGAGGACGAGGTAGAGGAGCACCTGTGCCACCTGTTGCAGCAAGAAGGAGGCAACATATGGAGCAAGAGGAGGCCTCAGATTCAGAGAACTCAGAGCAGGGCCTTCCTAGGCACTATGACAAAGACTTAAAGGTAGAAATCCCTGACTTTCTAGGTCGTATGAACCCTGATGACTTCCTAGACTGGTTAAGGTCTGTAGAAAGAGTCTTTGAGTTCAAGGGTTACACTGATAGAAGAGCCTTTAAGGTAGCCATCATGAAATTGAAAGGATATGCATCCTTGTGGTATGAAAATATGAAGGCTCAAAGGACTAGGGAGGGTAAGGATCCTATTAAATCTTGGGATAAACTGAAAAAGAAAATGAGGATTAAGTTTGTATCAAAAGATTACACTCAAGACATGTTTATCAGACTTACCCACCTGAAACAAGAAGGTAGACCTGTTGAGTCCTATTTGAGGGACTTTGAGCAACTCACACTACAATGTGAGATTACTGAAAAGCCTGAGCAGAAGATAGCTAGGTTTTTAGAGGGTCTTGATGAGAAGATAGCTAGCAGAGTAAGGTTGCAGCACCTTTACTCTTTTGAGGAAGCAGTGAGTCTAGCCTTGAGGATTGAGAAGCTAGGGAAGGGAAAATCAGTCCCTCCCAGGCCACAGACTAGACCTTCTTTCAAACCCTTCACTGGAGTAAGAATAGGAGAACCCTTAGTCCCAGCCAAGCCCTCAGTGTCAGACAAAGGCAAGGCCCCTGAGACAGACTTGAGAAAGACAGTATCCCTTAAGAAGTGCTTTAAATGTCAGGGCTTTGGGCATTTTGCTAAAGAATGCCCCTCTAAAAGGGCTTTGAGCAGTATGGATGTTGTAGAGTGGGGTGAAGATGAGATCCTTGTATGTGAGGAGAGTTTGGAGGAACATGAGGAAGAGCCTAGAGAGGAAATGATAGAACCAGATGCAGGCTTGAGTCTAGTAACCTGGAGGGTTATGCACACCCAACCTCAACCATTAGAGGATGATCAGAGGCAGCAAATATTCAGGACCAGATGCACTATAAGGGGAAGGGTTTGTAACATGATAATTGATGGGGGAAGCTGTACCAATGTGGCATCCACAACCCTAGTGGAGAAACTGTCCCTAACCACACAAGAGCACCCCCACCCCTATAAACTGAGATGGCTGAACAAGGGAGTGTAAGTAAGAGTTGACAAGCAGTGTGTTGTGCCATTCTCTATTGGCAAGGGATACACTGATGAGGTTTTGTGTGATGTTCTACCTATGGATGCTTGTCACCTTCTGTTGGGCAGGCCCTGGGAGTTTGATAGAGACTCTGTACACCATGGGAGGGACAACACCTATGTTTTCAGGTTTGGCAACAAGAAGATCATACTAGCCCCTTTACCCCCCAATGTTAAAGGAAACATTGCCCCTGTCAATGACATTTCCAAAGAAGTCTTACTGCTAAGTGAAGCTGAGGTGGTTCAAGAGCTTATGGGTGATGAAGCTGTGTTCATCCTACTAACCAAAGAGGTCCTACTTCCCCAAGGAAACATTCCAGCTGAGGTTCAACAAGTACTGGAGGATTATGGGGATGTGTTCCCTGCTGACTTGCCTAGTGGGCTACCCCCTCTTGGAGGAATAGAGCATCATATTGATCTCATTCCTGGAGCAATGCTACCCAACAAACCTGCTTACAGAAGTGATCCAAAGGCCACTCAGGAACTACAAGCTCAGGTTGGTGACTTACTCAGCAAGGGTTTTGTGAGGGAGTCCCTCAGTCCATTTGCAGTTCCTGCCTTGCTAGTGCCCAAGAAGGATGGGTCCTGGAGAATGTGCATAGACAGTAGGGCCATCAACAACATCACCATCAAATACAGGTTCCCTATACCAAGATTGAATGATATCTTGGATGAGTTGAGTGGAGCTCAGGTCTTCTCCATGATTGATCTAAGGCAGGGATATCACCAAGTGAGGATCAGGGCTGGGGATGAGTGGAAGACAGCCTTCAAGACCAAGCATGGGTTGTATGAATGGTTGGTCATGCCCTTTGGTTTATCTAATGCTCCAAGCACCTTTATGAGGTTGATGACTGAGGTTCTAAGGCCCTATCTGGGGAAGTTCATTGTTGTATACTTTGATGACATATTGGTCTACAGCCCCTCAGCAGAAGAACACCTCCAACACCTGAGATTGTTATTTGATATCCTGAGGAAACACAAGTTGTTTGGCAAGATGGAAAAGTGTACATTCATGCAGGAACAGGTTCAGTTCTTGGGGTTCATTATTTCCAAAGAAGGAGTGGCTGTTGATCAAGACAAGGTAAAATCCATAAGGGAGTGGCAGGTCCCCAAAACTATAACTGAAGTGAGGAGCTTCCATGGACTGGCTTCCTTCTACAGGAGGTTCATCAAAGGATTCAGTTCCATCATGGCCCCCTTAACTGAGTGCATGAAGAAAGGAGAGTTTAGGTGGAATGACAAGGCTGAGAGGTCTTTCAATATCATCAAAGACCTTGTGTGTGAGTCTCCCATACTTGTTCTCCCTGATTTTAACAAACTATTTGAAGTAGAATGTGATGCTAGTGGCATAGGCATTGGTGCTGTCCTAATGCAAGAGCAGAAACCTGTAGCCTACTTTAGTGAGAAGCTGAGTGGTGCTAAGCTCAACTACTCAACCTATGTCAAAGAATTCTATGCCATAGTCAGAGCCTTGAACCATTGGGGTCACTACCTGAAGCCCAAACCCTTTGTATTACACTCTGACCACCAGGCACTCAAGTACATCAATGGGCAGCATAAGTTAAATGCTAGGCATGCTAAGTGGGTGGAGTATTTGCAGTCCTTTTCATTCTCCAGCAAGTACATTGAGGGGAAAAACAATGTAGTGGCAGATGCTTTGTCAAGGAGAACCATGATGCTGACATACATGGAACAAAGAGTGCTTGGGTTTGAGCACATGAAGGAGCTTTATAGGGAGGATCCTGACTTCAAAGAAGACTGGGTGGCAAGACTGGAGGGCACAACTAAGAATGGGAGTAGATACTGGGAGCAGGAAGGATTCTTGTTCCTAGGAAACAAACTCTGTGTACCAAAGGGTCCTTATAGGGGATTGTTAGTGAAAGAGGTTCACTCAAATGGTCTAGCTGGCCACTTTGGCATCCAAAAGACCTATGACATGCTGCAGGAACAATTCTACTGGCCAAGGATGTTGGGAGCTGTTCAAGATGTGATAAGAAGGTGTAGTGTTTGCCAGAAGTCCAAGTCATTCTTTCAGGCTGGAACATACACCCCCTTACCAGTCCCAGACAAGCCTTGGGAGGATGTTAGTATGGACTTTATAGTGGCCCTTCCTAGAACTCAGAGGGGCAAGGACTCAGTCATGGTGGTTGTGGACAGATTTAGTAAAATGGCACACTTTGTTGCCTGCAAGAAGACTGAAGATGCCATGGGAGTTGCAGACTTGTATTTCAAGGAAATTGTGAAGCTCCATGGAGTACCAAGAACCATAGTCTCTGATAGAGATACCAAGTTCATGAGTCACTTCTGGAGGACACTTTGGAAGCTACTAAAGACAAGGCTCCTGTTCAGCACCTCTCATCATCCCCAAACTGATGGACAAACAGAGGTAACAAACAAGACTCTAGGCATGATCCTCCGGTGCATCATTTCAAGGTCTTTAAAGGATTGGGATTTGAAGCTAGCACAGGCAGAGTTTGCTTTCAACAGAGCCCCCTCCACCAGCACAGGTAAAAGTCCATTTGAAGTTGTTTATGGCACTAACCCTTTAATGCCAACAGACCTTGTACCAATGGCAAAGAAGGTGGTGCCCTATGATGCAAGGAACAGGGTAGAATAGATGATGCAGATACATGCTAAGGTGAAACAACAAATTGAGAAGACTAATGAGATGTATAAGGCCAGGGCAAAGGGTCCAAAGAAGTCCAAAGAGTTCAAGGCAGGAGATCTAGTGTGGTTGCACCTAAGGAAGGAGAGGTTTCCTGACAAAAGAAAGAACAAGCTAAGTCCAAGAGCAGAGGGTCCCTTTGAGGTCATGGAGAAGTTGGGGTCCAATGCATACAAGATTGACCTCCCAAGAGACTATGGAGTACATGGAACATTCAATGTGGGTGATCTGAGCCCATACTATGGAGAGTCTGATGAGGAGAACGATGAGGATTTGAGGGCAAATTCTTTTCAAGAAGGAGAGTTTGAAACAGGAGTAGAGCTCCATCATGACCAAGCCAAGAACTCAGCTAGCCAGGATTGCACCATTGTAGCCAAAAGGTCCCAACCAACCCCCAACCAGATAAGCAAGAGCCCCACACCAAAGGCACCAGGTATAACACTCCTCAAGCACCCCCATTACAGTCAAGAAGCAGCAACAAGTCAAGCAAGCACAACCACAAGAAGGGTCACAAGAGCAGGGTCCAATTTCCTGAAAAACAGCCAAGACCAGCCAGAGTATCAATCAAATATCATGCAGTACAAGTCCAACCAAGGGCTCCATCTTCTTTGCCCTAAAAGTTGAGGTCCTTAGCAAGAGAAAAGTCCAGGACAAGTTTTCCAAATAAAGTCTAGAAGTCCATCTAAAACAGCCTAGAAGAGTGAAGGTCATATGGAGGAGTCAGCTGGCACCAAGGCCAATATTTCTGTCCAAAGCTCCTTATTTTTGTGTATGATCAACCTCAGGTGTAGTTAGTATGTTAGGAAGGTCGTATATGAAGCCTTTGTCAGTCCCAAACACAGCAAGAACAAGCCAAGCAAAGACTTCCCAAGACAGTTTGCAGACTTACCATTTCTGGAAAGGGACAAACCTACTTTTGCAGTCTTTCTTTTCTATGTTTTGCAGTCTGTTTGTGTTGTCCTCATTAGCTGACCTTGTAGTTTGTTTTTCAGTAAGATGTAAGGCTTTTAGAGCCCTTAGATGTCCTTGTTTTTCAAGGGTCAGGATCTGTTGTAATTGCCTATATAAGGCCTAAGTTGTAACCTAAAGAAAGCAGACTTTGATTAATATAATTCTGAACTTTGTTCAAGCAATTCTTCAGCAAAAGCTAAGTGTTGTAGCATTCCTTAGTAAGCTTGTGTGTAAGCTAAGACTGCAGTGTTTAGAACTCATTACTTGTGTGTCTTGAGTCCTACACAACCTTTGTCATCTGTGCTTGTGTGCTAGGGTCCAAAGTATTATCTGAATTACCTAGCCTAGTGCAGGTTGTTGGAGTCATTTCTAAGCCAGTTAACCTTATGTGTGAGAGGGTGCTAACCTTAACCTATTAAACATTGATATCACTCATTTCCTGAGAGGTTTCAGTTCAAAAAGACACTTGATATACTGCAGGATCAATTCTACTGGCCCAGGATGATAGGGGATGTTCAGGTTGTCCTCAGGAGGTGCTCCACATGTCAACAAGCCAAGAGTTCTTTCCAGACTGGACCTTACACTCCACTACCAGTGCCAAACAAACCTTGGGAGGATGTGAGCATGGACTTTATTGTTGCACTACCTAGAACACAAAGAGGTAAGGATTCTGTAATGGTTGTTGTTGACAGGTTTAGCAAGATGGCTCACTTTGTGGCTTGCAAGAAGACTGAGGATGCTGCAAGTGTTGCTGAGCTATACTTGAAGGAGATTGTGAGGCTACATGGGGTTCCTAAGTCAATAGTCTCAGACAGGGATGTTAAGTTCATGAGTTACTTCTGGAAAACACTATGGAGGCTCTTGAAGACCAGGCTTTTGTTCAGCACTTCTCACCACCCTCAGACTGATGGCCAAACTGAGGTCACAAACGAGACTCTAGGGAGGATCTTGAGGTGTCTGGTAAGCAAGTCCTTGAAGGATTGGGACTTGAAGCTAGCTCATGCTGAGTTTGCTTTCAACAAGCACCCTCATCTGCAACAGGTCACAGCCCATTTGAGGTTGTCTATGGGATTAATCCACTTATGCCACTGGAATTAGCTAACATACCAAGGGAGGAGGTGAACTTTGATGCAAAGAGGAGGGTTGAGCAGATGGTGAAGCTTCATGAGGCAGTCAGAAAGCAAATAGAAAGGGCAAATGAGAGGTACAAGAAACAGTCCAGGGTTCCTAGGTCTAAGAAGGAGTTTGTGCCAGGGGATTTAGTGTGGCTCCACTTGAGGAAGGAGAGGTTCCCAGCTAGGAGGAAGAACAAACTCATGCCTAGAGCTGATGGTCCATTTGAAATCATATAGAGTGTTGGTCCTAATGCATATAAGGTTGATCTACCAGGAGACTATGGGGTTCATGGCACTTTCAATGTAGGGGATCTCAGTCCATACTATGGGAATTCTGAGGATGAGGAGGCTACAGGCTTGAGGACAAGCCCAATTCAACCAGGGGAGGATGCAGCAGGAGCTGGAGCACAGGGCAGGGCAGAATTCAACAATAGGGACAAGGGACAGGCCAAGGGGGATCAAAGGGTAAGCATTGGTAACCAAGGGGAGGTCTACATGGGTATCCAGGGGTCAATCTGGGGGCAAGGGATGGGTAACGAAGGGGAGAGTTTCAAGCTGATGAATGCTAGCCAAGACCATGTCACAATGAGGGTCCATGATAGCCAAGACACGAGCCAGGACACGAGCCAAGACACGAGCCAAGCTAGCCAAAGACAAGCCCTCCAACACCCAACCACAAAATCACAAAAATAGCCTACAACAACCACTTGGGGAAGGCATAACTACCACCACACTTTGAACCACCAGCTACCACCAAGCCCAGCTAAAACCTTACCCACCTAGGTCCAAAAAAGTCCTAGGGAACCAGTTTCAAAACACAACACAACTACCCTAAAAATCCAAATCAAAACAGCCTACCAAAAGGCATAAAGCAAAAAGTAATATTTCCATTTCTAGTTAAACACTGAAAGACTATCTCCAAAAGTCTTTCCTTGTCTTCCCTACTATTAGAACTACTGCAGAAGAAGGTCAAGGAGCATTGATGAGCCTCGTCCACAAGCTTCAAGCCAACACCAAGCAACAAACACAACCTGGAGCATGTCACTATCAAATGTCTGCATTTTGTCTGTTTTCTTTTGTATTGTCAGTCTGTATTTGTAGCCAGTATTTTGTTATCTTTCAGCAACTAATCTTGGCCCTTAGATGATCCTTTAGGGTTGTATTAGATCAAGCATTGAGGCCTATATAAGGACCCATGCTCTTTTGTACAAGGCAGTTGTTATTTGAATGAAAAACTTGAGCATTGTTCTCATTTCTAAAATCTTTCCAACTTGTGCATTGCCTTAGTTGAAAGTCAGGCCAGATAACTTCCTGTGCTAGGCTGTGGTTGTTGATCTAAGTCTGTGGCAAGTTAGATATCCCTGTGCTTAGACTTGGGGTGTTTGCTTGTTGTTTAGTTCAAGTCTACTTACCTGTGCTAGGCTGTGGTAAGGAGTCTTAGCTAGTCTAGTTTGTTGTTTGATTCCCTGTGTTGAGCTGTGGGAGTTGAGTGACATCCATATCCTGTGCTAGTTAAGAGTCAAGAGTCCAAATACATACACACCCCTATAATATCACTGCACCTTGCTTCATTACCCACTGTTTGCATTGCAACTCGTTGTATGAACAATGCGTCTTCCATGCTTCATGACTCGTTATTTGCATTGTAACTCCTTGTGTGAACAAAGATTCTTCCTTCCTTCAGTACCTATTGTTTGCCTTGTAACTCTTTGTGTGAACAATGAAAGTTCCTTGCTTGATTACCCATTGTTTGCATTCCTACACCTTGTGTGAACAATGATTCTTCCTTGCTTCATTTCCCATTTTTTGCAATGTAACTCCTTGTGTGAGTCTTCCTTCATTACCCATTGTTTGCATTGTAACTCCTTGTGTGATCTATGAGTCTTCCTTGCTTTATCACTCATTGTTTGCATTGTAACTCCTAGTGTGAACAATGAGTATTCCTTGCTTCATTACCCATTGTTTGCATTGTAACTCCTTGTGTGAACAATGAGTATTCCTTCCTTCATTACCCATTATTTGCATTGTAACTCATTGTGTGAACAATGAGTCTTCCTTCCTTCATTACGCATTGTTTGCATTGTAACTCCTTGTGTGAACAATGTGTCTTCCTTCATTACCCATTGTTTGCATTGTAACTCCTTGTATGAACTATGAGTCTTCCTTGCTTCATTACCCATTGTTTGCATTGTTACTCCTCGTGTGAACAATGACCCTTCCTTCCTTCATTACCCATTGTTTGCATTGTAACTCTTGTGTGAACAATGATTCTTCCTTGCTTCATTACCCATCATTTGCATTGCAACTCGTTGTATGAACAATGAGTCTTCCTTGCTTCATGACCCGTTGTTTGTATTGCAACTCCTTGTGTGAACAAAGATTCTTCCTTCCTTCAGTACCTATTGTTTGCCTTGTAAATCTTTGTGTGAACAATGAGTCTTCCTTGCTTGATTACCCATTGTTTGCATTGTTACACCTTGTGTGAACAATAAGTCTTCCTTGCTTCATTTCCCATTTTTTGCAATGTAACTCCTTGTGTGAGTCTTTCTTCATTACCCATTGTTTGCATTGTAACTCCTTGTGTGAACTATGAGTCTTCCTTGCTTCATCACCCATTGTTTGCATTGTAACTCCTTGTGTGAACAATGAGTCTTCCTTGCTTCATTACCCATTGTTTGCATTGTAACTTCTTGTGTGAACAATGAGTCTTCCTTCTTCATTACCCATTGTTTGCATCTGTAACTCGTTGTGTGAACAATGAGTCTTCCTTGCTTCATTACCCATTGTTTGCATTGTAACTCCTTGTGGAACTATGAGTCTTCCTTTCTTCATTACCCATGTTTGCATTGTAACTCCTTTTGTGAACAATGAGTTTCCTTCCTTCAACACCCATGTTTGCATTGTAACTCCTTGTGTGAACAATGAGTGTTCCTTCCTTTATTACCCATTATTTGCATTGTTACACCTTGTATGAACAATTAGTCTTCCTTGCTTCAATTCCCATTTTTTTTGCAATGTAACTCCTTGTGTAAGTCTTCCTTCATTACCCGATGTTTGCATTGTAACTCCTTGTGTGAACAATGAGTCTTCCTTGCTTCATTACCCATTGTTTGCTACTCGTTGTGTAAACAATGAGTCTTCCTTGCTTCATTACTCATTGTTTGCATTGTAAGTCCTTGTATGAACAATGAGTCTTCCTTGCTTCATTACCCATTGTTTGCATTGTAACTCCTTGTGTGAACAATGAGTCTTCCTTGCTTCATTACCCAGTGTTTGCATTGTAACTCCTTGTGTGAACAATGATTCTTCCTTGCTTCATTACCCACTGTTTGCATTTCAACTCGTTGTATGAACAATGCGTCTTCCATGCTTCATGACCCGTTGTTTGCATTGTAACTCCTTGTGTGAAAAAAGATTCTTCCTTCCTTCAGTACCTATTGTTTGCCTTGTAACTCTTTGTGTGAACAATGAGTCTTCCTTGCTTGATTACCCATTGTTTGCATTCTTACACCTTGTGTGAACAATGTGTCTTCCTTGCTTCTTTCCCATTTTTTGCAATGTAACTCCTTGTGTGAGTCTTCCTTCATTACCCATTTTTTGCAATGTAACTCCTTGTGTGATCTATGAGTCTTCCTTTCTTTATCACCCGTTTTCTGCATTGTAACTCCTTGTGTGAACAATGAGTATTCCTTGCTTCATTACCCAATGTTTTGTATTGTAACTCCTTGTGTGAACAATGAGTTTTCCTTCCTTCATTACCCTTTGTTTGCATTGTAACTCATTGTGTGAACAATGAGTCTTCCTTCCTTCATTACACATTGTTGGCATTGTAACTCCTTGTGTGAACAATGTGTCTTCCTTCATTACCCATTGTTTGCATTGTAACTCCTTGTGTGAACTACGAGTCTTCCTTGCTTCATTACCCAATGTTTGCATTGTTACTCCTCGTGTGAACAATGACCCTTCCTTCCTTCATTACCCATTGTTTGCATTGTAACTCGTTGTGTGAACAATGGGTTTTCCATGCTTCATTACCCATTGTTGGCATTGTAACTCCTTGTTTGAACAATGAGTTTCCTTGCTTCATTACCCATTGTTTGCATTGTAACTCCTTGTGTGAACAGTGAGTCTTCCATCCTTCATTACCCATTGTTTGCATTGTAACTCCTTGTGTGAACAATGAGTCTTCCTTCCTTCATTACCCCTTGCTTGCATTGTAACTCCTTGTGTGAACAATGAGTCTTCCTTGCTTCATTACCCATTGTTTGCATTGTAACTCCTTGTGTGAACAATGAGTCTTCCTTCCTTCATTACCCATTGTTTGCATTGTAACTCCTTGTGTGAACAATGATTCTTCCTTGCTTCATTACCCATCATTTGCATTGCAACTCGTTGTATGAACAATGAGTCTTCCTTGCTTCATGACCCGTTGTTTGTATTGCAACTCTTTGTGTGATCAAAGATTCTTCCTTCCTTCAGTACCTATTGTTTGCCTTGTAACTCTTTGTGTGAACAATGAGTCTTCCTTGCTTGATTTCCCATTGTTTGCATTATTA
>JAIUZE010018218.1:0-48367 GCA_022085475.1 Heliosperma pusillum
GTAGCTACGCTTGCTCTGATCTAGAAAGTGGATTGCCCGATCCGTAACTGCTGGCCTGGCCACCCGATCGATTAGTTTCAGGTTAACTAGTGATGCATGATAATTATAATAACCAGTTCCAGTGATGCATGATAATTATAATAACCAGTTCCTTAATTAAAAAGAAAATGACCCGATTCGAGGTAATTGAACCAAAAACTAAAAATAATTAATAACTAACCCGATCGATAAAGTTATTAATTACAAACCCGCCGAATCTAACCCGATTGGAATTGATGCCCAGGCCAAACCCGATCCGAGCTAATAATTAAACGTAACTTACGCCTATAAAATAAAATTTAGAGCAAAGTAAAATAAATTAAATTAAATTTAGAGCAAAGTTAAATAAATTAATTTAGAGCAAAGTTAATGAGTTTATTTCGTGCCTCAAATTTTAATACCGCGCGCGCGGATCTGAAAAATTAAAAAAAATATACATAATCTATAAAAACGGTGTTTTAGAAATTCACCGTTGTTATTACTTTCAACAACGGTTTATAATAAATAAACCGTTGTCTTAGTGTTATTACTTTCTACAACGGGTGTTATTTAACCGTTGTTATTACTCTATAACAACGGTGGTTTGTAGGATAACCGTTGTCAATAGGTTCTCTTAATAAACCCTTTAGTTTCTCTTAATAAAAAATAATTTACAATCCTATAGAGTAAATTTTACACACGTACATTATCATCATCATCCTCCTTGTTTACACTCATCCTCGTTTACAACACAAATCTTTTTGTTTAGTATCATCATCATCCTCCTCGTACTCGTGATCATCATCCTGTTCTCTTTATCATCACCCTGTTCTCATTTTCTTTATCAGGTAATTTTTGTGTTTCGTCTTTAGGGTTTTAAGTTTGAAGTTCATCTTTTTGTTTTCATTTTCTATTTATCGTTCTCTTTATCATGTAGTTTCATTCCTTTCTAAGTTTTTAGAGTTTTAGAATCTCTACATGACTCTTTATTTGTTCCGTTACTATTTCATTCATTTCAAGGTCTTAGGGTTTTAGAATCGCTGTATGCATGACTCTGTTCCGTTACTATTTCATTTATTTTGAAGGTCTTAGTGTCTTAGGATTATCATGGGTGAAAAACGGAAAAGAGTAGACAACAATGATAAGGGGGATAAGCCTGGGGAGAGGGGTGCTTCGAAGTGCTCTGCAGCCCTTGCAGCTATATCGGCAAAAACGCCGATGGAAATAAAATGGAGTGTGAAAGGTGTTCCTACTGGTCCAAATGCTAGCCATTTATCCACTTGGATTGGAGTTACAACCAAACAGTTTGTGCCTAGATTTAGATGATTTCAGGAATATAAATCCTTCATTGCAGAACTTACTCTTGAAACGTATAAAGGTATGATAATATCTTTAGCTAAACACCATTTTATTTTGCATAAGTTACTATTACATAAGGCAGGAAGCCGTATAAAGGTTCGTGTAAAGGTATGATATTAGACAGCCGCTTATTAGTATATATGATGATGATGCAGGAAGCTTTCGATATTCCAGACTGCCATGATAAGTATCTATTACGTAAGGCAGCGGCAGTCTTAAGGCAGTGGAGGTGTGACCTTGCCAAATTACACTTGTATGTGGACAAGGAGACGGGGCAGATGCATAAGAGCCCACCGACAAAGTACCCCCACATCACTCAGCAACAATGGGATAATTATAAGGCGAAACGAGCTACTGAAAAGTTTCAGGTTAAGTATCCATGTCATATGTTTACATTTTTGTAAAACTCTACTTAAGGTTACATTTTTCTAAAAGTTTCAGGTTACATTTTTCTAAAACTCTAATTGTATCTATAATTTTCTAATTGTCTCATCTACTTGCGATTTTATATGATTTGAAGAGCGTTAGCGCCAGAAATCGTGCTAACATCTCACAGAAGCGGGGGGTATATTATGGTTCTCGAGGCGGTTACAGATTGATAGAAGAAAATCTCGTAAGTAGCATCTATATATTAGATTTTTTTAATCATACTTGGACTTGATATACATGTATACATATATTATTTTTGAGTTAACGTGTAGGTGTCAAAAGGTGTGACCGACTTGAATCGGCACGTAACTTATAAAGAAGGGCACACGCCTAAAGGATCCCGAACATGTAACGAATATGATCAGGAAGTCTTGGCCAACATAGTAAGTATTATTTTTATTAAGACGGTTTTTTAATAACTTTATTGTTCAATTCTTGTATGTCTAACTATCTATTTATTTTAGTAACAAAAATTAAATTAAGTTTATTTAATATATTATAGGAGAATGTTCTGAAGGAGGTTGCGGAAGGGAAATTCACTCCGAGTGGTCGTGACGACGTTCTTGCTAGAGCGATCGGCCGTCCCGAGCATCCAGGTCGATTAAGGGGCGTCCCATTACATGTCGGAGTCACGAAATATTATGGGACAACTAGCTCGAACAAGAAGAAGAAAAATAAGGGGAAGGCTGACATGGTACGTATACCATTTGTTATTGTCATTTAAAATTCACATGTTATTGTTTTAACAAATTGCTGATTCTACATTTTGGGCGTGCAGGTTCAGTTATTGGCCTCCGTGATACTGAAGATGAATTCTGGAGGCAAGCCTTCCGAAGAAGAATTGAAGATGATGGAGGATGTCATTAAAAAGGGTGAGGTAGTGCAACAGATTGGTCAAGAGGCAGACACTACTACCTTGCCAATACATGAGGAGACGGCTGAGAAGATGGGTGAGGTACCTACTGCTGTCGAGGTTTTAATACCTCAAGCCGATAAGGTAAATATGATTTTTTTTTTCTGCATTTGTTCTTTCTAGCAGCCATGCCTTTGATTGGTTTATTTTATTAGGTAAATGAGTCGGAAAAGGGGACGCAACTTGAGGAGACGGGTGAGGTACCTAATGCTGCTGAGGTTTTGATACCTCAAGCCGATAAGGTAAATACGACTTAACCATTTTGAACCTCTGCATTTGTTCTTTCCAGCAGCCATTGCATGCCTTTGATTGGTTAATTAATTTTATAAGGTAAATAACTCTGAAAAGGGGACGCAACTTGAGGAGCCGGCTGAGAAGACGGGTGACAATAAGGAGGTATGTAGAATATAAGAAGTTAGTATATGCTGTCAGTGCTAAATCTGGTCTGGACATGTTCAAGTATAATAGCCTACCCACCAACAATAAATACTTGTAACTAACTTTACATTATATACTCAATATAGATCATTTATGATATCTATTATATTTTGGTATTTAGTAAATAATGTGTATTCTTCAGGCCACAAAAAGGCGGGTAGTTGTTCGTCTCGCCGACCCTTCATTCAAAGAGAATGTGATTGTTGCTCGGGGTTTCGTATACCCAAAGCCCAAGGACTCAGCGGAAACCATCTTGGTTCATGGCGTACGACTCTTGCCGAAGCATGCAAAAGTGGGGATAGTGGGAGTCGTGAAGGGCTATGGAACCCGTAAACTGCCCGTCCCAGTCCGCGACGACATAGTAATACTGGCAGATGCGGTTAAATGTTTTGTCCAATGGCCTCAAAGCCACATTTTCTTGGCTCGTGATTGTAAAATTCAACAGAATGTAGACGGGGTTAGAAAAATACATCTAATTTAACCCGCCTTTTGTCTTTGTTCATCACCTTCATAAATAGTGAAATTTATACTATGTTTTATTTTTGTTTTGTAGGTAACAAAAAACATGGATAAGTCTAACTCGATAGACAATAATCTTTCTACTACCTCGTCAATACAACAACTTGATGAGGTATTTAATCAACTCTCTTTATATTTTAAGTTCTACTATCGCCTCATCATTGAAAGAGCAACTTAATTTAGTTAGCCACATGTAGGTTGTGAAAGGTAGCACACCGCATCATTTCCCCAAGCTGAAAGAGGTCAGGAGTCTATCCAGTACTAAATTTCATGGGAACGTTTACATGGAAAAAGTACGAACGGTGGCGATGCTGGAGCTTTATAAGGAGGCTGAGAGACGCATAGCAAGCGAGCAATTAATAGTTATTCCGCTCGAGAATGATATTGTAGGGGTAGAACGCCAAGCAATGCTGGATTGGGAAACGCTAGCCGTTTGGGCTGGCCTTGACGAGATTGATGTCCAACACCTATATGTTTGGATGAAGTAAGTTTCTTAATAAATTAAATCATGCAGTATTCTAATATTCTGACTAAGTAAGATACAGTGTTTATAATATCGGAATTAAAACCGGCATGTAGGTACTTGAACTCGGTTGTGATCCCCGCCGAGACCAATATTAATCCACTTCCTCAATACGGATTCATGTGCCCAAATGTTTTATCTATGCATATCGAGATGTTTTCGTATGAAGAACGTGTAAATTATATTGCTGGGGAGTTGGCGAAAAACAATAAGCTCATTTTTGCCCCTTATAATGAAGCCGGGTAATATATAATTAATATTACGATTCCAAATACAATTGCAGTTTTATATGTTTGGTTATGATGCATGTTGTGCTTGTTAATAATGATGTGTCTCTCGATCTCTAGGAGACATTGGGTGCTAGCAGCGATCAATCCGACCACGAAGAAAGTATTTTGGTTGGACTCTTTGCATAGAACCATCCGAGACCTTTAAGAAGTTGATTATTAAGTAAGTTTATAATACTGATGATGATTTGGCACATAATATTAAGTTTCATTTATTATTATTAAGTAAGTTTATGTGACTTTCGGCCTCTTTCCTTTTTTAAAGGGCCTTTGAGAAGAAAAGAGCAACAACCGGCGATCAACCGACAGAATATTCTGATGATGGCCCTACTTTTATTACGATAACAGGGGTACGTACGCGCAAATACAATATATACCTTAATAATTAAGTGCATTAAACTAATTACGCATATACATCTGTCTTTTTTAATTACGCATTAAACTAATTGGTAATTGCCTTCTCGTCTCTTCGTTTATTATGTAATAATAGGTCCCTAAACAGCCGGATAGCATCCAATGTGGATACTACGTTTGTCGTTTCATGTTGGAGATTATTAGGCGAAGATATATCAGCATTCCAGAAAGAGTTAGTAGTTTAATGTAGCTATTATTTACTTTTTTTCATTAGAGCTGATATCTTTTCTGCTATATATATATGATCGATGTTGCTAATTATGTATGATATGCCTATACTGTTGTTACCGTACTGATCGATGTCTTTTATTTGTTTTATCCGCAGTATTCAATCAACACGCCACATGTCCCTGAGTACACTAAGCACAATATAGACGAGGTAAGGGACTTGTTGGGCAAATACGTCCTTGATGAACAAACAAAGAATAAATGAAACTTAGATTATTTTGGAAGCAGATAGGGAACTTTAATTTGTATGTAGAAGTCATTAATTAGAGCGAGTTGTAAGTATGAATTGCTCTGAAAGAGATCATTTTGGTTGTATATATCATCTTGCTGCTGCTGTACATGAATTGCCATGTACATGAATTGCCCTGTACATGAATTGCTCTGATTTATATATAGATATATCATTTTGCTGCTTCTGAAATTGGTTTATGCTGCGTACTGCTGCTGATTTATGCAGGATTTTAACTGGTGGCATGGGAACAAATTTCAATTTTTTCAAAAACAATAATAAAAATAATAACAACGGTTTTTCAAAATTCATTAAAAGCGTTGTAACATATTTCCTACCAAAACTTATCATACCTTTAACAACGGTGTATTATAGAATACCTGTTGTTATTAAAACTTTCCACAACGGCTTCTTTATTATACTCCGTTGTAATTAACAATATTCACAACGGGTTTGAAAAATTAAAGCGTTGTTATAATCCTTCCCACCAAAATTAATCATACCTTTAACAACGGTTTAATTTCATAGAACCGTTCTCGTATCTTTCCCACCATAATTATTCACACGTTTTAACAACAGTTATCTAGTAATAACAACGACTTATGACCGTTGTTAAAACTATTCACAACGGTATTTTTATTAAATCGGCACCGTTGTTAAAACCTTTAACAACGGAGGCTTTAACAACGTCCGCTTTTTAATATTACAACGGTTTTTAACCGTTGTCATAGCTTGTTTTTGTAGTAGTGTAAAGCTCGCGAACATGGTAATGAGCTCAGTTTTTTCAAGCTAGGGTAAACTCGAGTTTTGTTAAACAAGGCCGAGCTCCGACTCAACTCGGCCCATTATCACCCCTCCCTTCATTCCACTTTTATTGTCTTACTTTCTATTTTTTAAAGAAATAAGGTTGAATTAATACTCTATCCCTTGAATTAAAGAGTGACAATAATGTCGTTTTGATGAAGTGAATGGTAGTTACTAAATTAGGGATAATATTGATAGTTCACTCATTTAGCATCTTAAATTCAGAAAGAATGCAGTTAATTTGGTGACAATAAAAGTAGAATGGAGAGAGTATTTATCGGTTGTCAACTTGTGATGTCTAGGAGCACAAGGGTGTCTACAAATAGGGTCAAGTGCACACCAAGGCTACCTCCACTAGGGTAGTACTGAGTAGGTCTTAAAAACAAATTGTGCAGGCTTTCCCCCACACTTGCATGCCAGATTGCCAGTGCATTCACCTGCAAAAGATAAAAAAAGAAGACCCAACACACTTACACACTAAAAACAAATCTCCTCAAACACCCCACCCATTTTATAGCCTTAAAAGCAACTCCTGGTTTAACTACAACAACAACAACAACTCTTCCTAAATTCTTGACATCTTTCTTAATTAACTCTCTACATTTCTCTCTCCATGGACTTCAGTTTGAAGCAATGGAGAGATCAGCAGCATGAGTCAGATGATGAACTGCAACAACCTTCTGCCAAAATCCCTAGAAATCACCAACATCAACAACAACAAAACCAACAACAACATGTTCCTGCTGCTCTTCCTTTGTTTGTGTCAGAACCTTACTCTTCCACTATTCCTTCTTCATTTCCCACTTCTACCTCCTCTTTAACAAGTAATTTTCTCTACAAATTCTTGTATAAAACGGTTTTAGACAAGTACTGTATTAGTGTAAAACCACCCTCACAGTTTCAGCACCTACTATTCTTTTGTAAGATAACAAGAGCATCAGTGTCTTAAGTTACGATGTTTTATTGTAAAACCGTTTCTACAGGAGAGCTACTCACCCTATAACACCAATCCACTATTAAGAAATAACTAGCATATATCAGGAAATAACCGTATGAGTCCGTCTCATGATAATCTTATCATCGTCTAATACTGTCTTCTTTATTTAGTTAATTAATTTTGATTACAAGATCATGACTAATATTTGTTGAATATTGAATAATGATGAAATAAAAGGAGGAAGGAATAGCTTCTTCAGTGTAGGACAATGGCAAGAACTGGAGGTACAAGCACTGATATACAGGCATATGGTAGCTGGTGCAACAATCCCTGCTGACCTTCTTTATTTCGTCAAAAACAGTCTTCTTTCTTCTTCTCCTTATTACCTCCACCATTATCCTCCCCATTTTCAGCCTGCTGCTTGTAAGTTTTACTCTTTTACCTTTTTTATTCTTATTCTTAAATTAATCATCACTTTACCCCAAATCAACTCAAATTAAACCAATAGGGTCCTAATATTATCATTTGCCCTCTCAATTCCGCTTTTGTTGTTCTAGTTTGACGAAAAGTCATATTTAAGAAAAAAAAAATAGTGAAATATCACAAATGTCCCCTGATCAATAAACTTAAATACAAGATACTTTGTATAAGCAAAATGAGGAAGGGTATAATGGATAGTTCACTATATTCGCTTATTATATTTAGAAATATGGCAATTAATTTGGATTATGTAAATCACCAAAAAAAAGACAATAAAAGTGGAATGGATGAAATACTTTAGATTTTTTAACAGATTTTAACAAAATTTTCGTAGGAGTGTATGATGTATATTACACTAGTGTTTCTTTCAGTAATTACTTGGGATTTTATCATATAAAAGTTGGTTCTAAAAACAATAATTATAGTATAAGAAATTATCATGTGATGCTAGATGTTAGTTAGCATAGCTAGTAAAGTTTATTATGGCTCCTAACATTAGTTTGGGTTTGCAGTGATGCAAGGAGGGTACTGGGGAAAAGGAGGATTGGATCCCGAGCCGGGGCGATGTAGGAGAACAGATGGGAAGAAATGGAGGTGTTCAAGGGATATTGTGGCTGGTCACAAGTATTGCGAGCGCCATGTCCATCGTGGCCGCAACCGTTCAAGAAAGCCTGTGGAATTCCCAGCTACTGCCGCCACTGGTGGCAGCAGTGAGTCTCTCAGTAAACCTTCAGCCGCCTTTAATGGTGGAGCAACCCGTTTTTCGCTTCCTGGCTCTGGAGCTTCATCTTTTGATGCTTTCCAGCTTCATACAGGGTATGTTGCTGTGCCTAATTGCCTTCGCATTTTCCATTAGCGTACCAAATATATCATAATATCAATCATAACAATCATTAGACAGACAAACAATGACATTAGTCGCAACTCGCAACCCGGGTTATCATAATTATTGGCAAAAACTTTATTTGTCAAGGGCTGGGTTAACAGATTTGCTCAATCCCAATTAATTTAATTTACGAGTGTTCATATCGAATTAGGAAACCTTGATCGAAACCCATGATGTTAATCTACCACATTTATGAGGTTAAATGATAAATTATGTTTAAATGTGTATTTGGCTCTTCTGAATTGACTATCATCTATCAATAACAGAAAAAAAAGGTGCATATGTTACCTATTAGTTCTTTCTAATTTTATCCTAGACATCTCATGTTCTTTGATCTGAGGTTGGAGTTTAACCACAGGATTTCAGATCTGGATTTATTAAAAATCAAAAATATAAAAAAGGAAAAGAGGGTTTTAGTTTTTTTATTTTTATTTTGGAAAAAAGAAATTAGGGTTTTGGATGAACTTTAGAAGTAATATTATTCCTGCTAGTTGAGATTTGGAGTAGCAAGGGTGTAGAAATCTAAACAAGATCTATCAGACAAGAAATTTTTATTCTGCAGGAACCTGAGCTGAACCACTTGTTTTAGGAGGAAAACTGACATTTGTGCTTTACTTGTCATGTACTGTTGATTCCTCTATTAAATATTCTTCTTTGCTTTCTACAAACTATCATGTCACATGTAACATGTTCTTCTTCTTCTTAGGTCAGAAGAAGAATTGAGATCTGACAAGAATACCCTATTTGATACCCAACATGACTCACCCTCTACTCATGGCAAATCCAACAAGGTTTTAATGCACTTCTTCGATGACTGGCCCAGATCGCTACATGATTCCGACAATCCTGAAACTAATGGCAATAATTTGTCGTCTACAAGCCTCTCCATATCTACCCCTACACCCGGAAACTCCACCTCGGATTTCCTAAAATTATCAACTGGAAATGGTGACGATCTGGGTAATAGGGACGGATATGCGACCGCAGACCGGGACCGCGGTCAGATTAGTTGGACTGGTGCTTGGGCTGGAAATCCAGTAGTCTCAATGGGTGGGCCCTTGGCTGAAGCACTTAGATCATCAAGCAATTCGTCTCCAACTGGCTACCACTGTTCTACACCAGTCGCCTAAGTAGTCTCAGTCTGACAGTAGCTACTTTTTGCTTTGTTAAAACAAAAAATCTCTTACCGGTAGTTGGAGCAATCACCGTCATAGAACGACGACAAATTAACGGGCAGCAAAATCTTTTAGTTTTTTGCATATTCCAAGCTTTCCGTCTTTGCAATAAAAACAAGTTGTATTAACTACTAAACAATTGCTAATTGTATGTTTGGACCTCTTAACATTGTTACTAACCAAAACTTCTGACAGTTTTATGCTGTCTGAATAATCGAGTTGTTCACAACTCTGAGAAACGTGAAATGCAAAATTTAGTTGTAGTTTTCAGCTAAATTAACTTCAGTTTGTAAGCACTTCCAAAATGATGATAAAAGTGATGCCCTTGCTTTTAAAACAAACATTACCCCCAAACGCCTACTCCGTGCCCCAACTAAGGGTAAGGTATCAAAAATTTGGGCTCGGGACTTGGGTGTACTAAGTCTCACTTCTTGTTGAATTTCGAGTCAGGCCAGGTAGCAGAAACCATAACCATCGAATACATTTCATACGGAGAACATTGCGTAATATATATACAAGTTGAGATGAAGAAGCAAGCATATCATGCGTCTGCTACCAAAGCCTGATTACAACTAGTAAAGACATAGAAGCTGATAAAGGGATTTGAATATCTCATGCTCACTAACCTCTCTAGGTCATTCAACGATGACTATATTATTGTAGCTATGCCTACTCGGTTCTTCGACTTCCTTGCTTCTCGTTTTTCCTAGCACTGTTCATTTGCCACGATAATGCCTTCCAGCACGAAAAGACGTTTGTTCGACCATAACAAAACTATCTGTTACACTTGAATTAGCTCAGGTTCATCTTCTACCAAAGCATAGACAACAGCCGACCTACTAGGAGTATACACTGAGAAAGAGCATGGTCGTTTGTCATAATCTTCTTCCTGGAAATCAAGTTTGATACTCTTTTATTAGCCTTGTGTCACAAAACTCCAGGAAACCATATCGAAACCATATCGAAACCATATGCATATGATGGGCTTTTTGTTCCTTCAGAGGTTACAAAACTTGGAACTCATGATTCTTTTTGTTTTTTTTTTTATGGATTTTTTTTCCAACCGTCTTTTTACCGCTTTTATCTTAAGGTTGGAGCTATTTGCTGCTTTAACAGATGGGTTTTTACCTTTATAAAACTTGTGTAGAAGAAAATATGATGAGCTTTTGCATGAAAGCAACACACATATTAGCATGTATACTTGCTCAGAAGGTGAAAGTGGAATCTTACAAAGGTGAAGTATTCCGCACTGTGGTCAAGTCGGTCGAATCCGCCAAAAAGTGGATCATCTGAATCTAACACAATCTGCCAGGTAAATCATTTGATTGTCACGTTGAAGCTCAGATTCAAGTGTAAAGATGTCTGACATTCAGGTATGAAACTGAGGCGCATACCTTATATTTTCCCGCTTTTAAGCAACCAACACGGTAATCGAAGTAGCTGTTTGACCAATGAAAATTGAAGACAAACACTAGGTTCCCTCTTTCAAAAACAATCACTCTATCACCCTCGTCTTTACGTGATATGTACTGGTGCTCTGAAGTCATGAACTGCAACATGTGGCGATAATTGGTTGATGTCATTTCACTCTATGAACTTATCAGTCTTCATATAGACTTATAGAGCAAAAAAAGAGGAGGGATAATTGAAAAGGGGGGCAGATTTGCATGAAGATATCATTTCCAAACACGGGAAAACGTACCCCAAATCTTTCTTCAACATGCTGCATTGCGCGATCGAATTCTTGCATACCATGATATCTTAGGTAGTCTGCATCTGCCTGGGACCAATAATCGTATAAAGTGAAGTCTTTGAGCAAACAGAAATGAGAAAACAGCAGCTTTATATGAGGGAAGATTTAATGATAATGTCAATGATAGTCTCTTGAAGCTAATCATGCTTCATAAGCGATCCAGTTAGATCAGGACAAGTGATGTCACAAACTTGGAATCAAAGTAATTGTAAACGCTGTCTACAATTGTTTTCTCAGTTAACGGCCTTTTCATAGCTAGAAACAGTAAAGTTGCTATCAAAGAATGAGGCTTATTCTGTAGGTTAAAAACATACCAAGTCAAATCGCCGCCGACATTTATCAAAGCTGTTATTGTTGCCAGGGATAATTTCACCAGTTGGAAGATGTTGATCGCATCGAGGAAAATCAATCCACTCTGATTTATTTCAGTTAATAAAATCGGTGATTTTTGGGGTAAACAGAAAATTGCAGGATCAGACTAATATAGAGGGTAGAACTGAGAACAGTATGTTTTTACCAGGATGGCCAAATTCGTTTCCCATGAAATTTAAATATCCTTCTCCGCCCAATCCCATTGTAATCAGTCTGATCATTTTGTGCAAGGCAATTCCACGATCTACACGTGGAGTAGATGGTCTATCCAAAGCCATAAAATCATACATATCCTGAAATAGAAATAAGGCAATAACAAAAGAGATTTAGCGATCCGACGAAGGTCCTATTAATAGTTCACTCCCTAGCCCAAGGAAGGGGACGGGATGCGTAAATAGATGATATTTGACATATCCAAGGCTATATTATGTCAGCATAACTTAAGTAACAAGAAATTGACTCATCTGACCTTGTCCATCAACCAAAACGCAATCGTTTTATCCCCAACAAGGGCTTGGTCATGACTTTCAGCATAAGAGATACATTTCTCATCCCATCTTCTGTTTGTCAGGGTGAACGTAATATCACCCATTTTCCAATCCTCGTCTCTTAATCTGTCGTCGCCGAACAAGGACAACAAAGGGGAAATTTACACCTTTTCAGAAGGAAAATCAAGACTTACGTTCAAAATATTCGAAGTGTAGGCAAAGTTGAATGCCAGCTGAATCAAAAATGTGTTTTAAGGATTATCTAGCAATTATGAACCGAAAGCCCACCAAATAACTTAAGCTATCAAGAACATATAATGTGGGTTGGATCATCATTTCAGAATCCAGCTTCTTCACCGATGAGTCATTGATCCGAGTTCTTGCCATTTTATTCAATTTACAAGTTTTTTTATCCGTTCAAATTTTCCCAAAAAAGGTTTTCAAGTAGCAGAGAAGATTATAGTGGACATACTGGAGAAGCTCTATCCACTTATCAGCAATAGCCATATGAAGACGGTAATCAAATCCGACCCCGCCATCTCGTGTAGGGAGGCAAAAAGTTGGCATTCCACTAACCTGAAAACAGAATTGAAGCAAACATCTCAATAGATTACATACTTAAGGGGGGATATAAGAAGGCATAGCCAAACCACAGTAACCAGGTCAATTAGATTTCAAGTTATAAGGATGGGGTCATAAATACTGAGCAAAACAGCAAAGGCCATATAACTCATAAGCTATGATACTTCAACACTTTACTTTGGCTCCAAACCACATGTCCAACACAACTCCAACCTTCCGAGTTCCGTCGAGTATACGACACTTGGATACTTCATTTTAGTCCAGAAGTATTGACCTTTATCACAGAATAGTCGTGTCCAACACTCAATACCGTTTCATGTCCAACAATAGACACTGTGTCATGTCCAACACTTCAGCCGAGTTGGAGTAACATAGCTCCCAAGTCTTAAAAATGGAAAGAAACACCATGAACAGACAAACTGAGTATATTGTCTTGCTCCATAAGTAAGCATAATCTTAATAAGAAGACTACTCTAGAGAGAGAGAGGGGGTTCAGCTACATACATCTTCACCTATGCTTATGGCCTCTGGATACAACCCGTGAATCATGTCGTTCACCAGCATTAAGTAATTCACAGCATCAACATCGGTCGCGAAACCAAAATATTCTTCGTAATTTCCGGTAAAAGATACCTAAACACGACGAAAAAAATCTCATCAAACATTTGCACTACCGCATATTAGGGGCACTGCAAGCAAAGCTAAGGCGTTTCACTTAGAGTAGGTATCAAGTTAGACCATATCTCAGTGGTCGTACTCTCTTACACGATAAAAGTAAACAAGGAGTAACAACAGTGTGCAGACATTTGTCATTTTACCTGTCAACAGAATCGAGTGAGGCTAGTCTTAATTGCTCTTTTGTATTGTTCACAGGAACGATTTAAATTTATTGGCCAATGCAAGGCAGTCCATAATTTAACCTTGCTTTGTCTGCCTAAGTATTACTTAAAAGGTCACATGCGGAGAATCTTAATGTTTAGTTGTTTCATATTACTGTTTCTCAAAGACGAATAGCTTCACTAGATAGAATAACGGGAAAAACAAAATAAAACTAGAAACCTATAAGATTTTGACATCAAATTTGACCCCACAAATTCTCATTTGTGACGGGCACTTTTTGTCACAAGCTTGTGACGGAGCAAATGTCACCATTTTTATGGAAAATGTAACCATTATATAACTGGTAACATTTTATGGATGATTACTTTTTATCATAAAATGGTCACATTTAGTCCGTCACAAGCTTGTGATCGTCACAAGAGAGACCAACTGATTTGACCCAGAGCCTTGAAAGAGATGAAGTATAGATACGATCTGGGTCGCATATGACTTAGGAACCTGCGGCCAATATATACATTTATTTCCCTCTTGAGCCATTAATGTTAGGCTTGCGATTTAACGTAAGCTTTTCAGTTGAGATTTGCCAGGGCATATTCGTGCAAGCGATCGACCGAATCAGTAATCAAGAATCAAACCAAGATTAATACAACAAGAGTAAATGAATGCCTCTAATTAGGTATGTCATAGTGTTTAATAGGGTTGAAGGTGATGAATTGCTATTCCATCAAAAAATGCATTCAAATTCAATGTCAATCCTCTACTCATTCTTCCAGAACCTCACCTCATTTTGCAATTTTCTTTACTTAATGAGTTAATGGTATCCATTACATTGTAAGAATGATTATCCAGCGACATAAATGAAACATTTTATTGGTTCCAGTCGTACCAGATGTAGGTCTGTATGTTCGAAGTTAATTTTCAAACGAACATGAATCTGGAGAAATTCTACTCTATAGACAAACAAGTAAACGAAAGAGCCATACTGGAAATTTAAGATCATGGAGCAATGAAGAAGTAGTCATAAGTGTACCTGCAGCCCATGATGTGTATACATCATTGAAGTTACACCATCAAATCGAAAGCCATCAAATTTATATTCTTCAAGCCACCATCTTGCATTAGAGAGAAGGTACCTGAGCACCTGTATAATGTAGCAACTTAGTATACAAATAGTAGCCATGAAATAAAATGAAAAATGTGTGTCCTTCACAAGGCATAATCATACGTACTTCCCAATTTCCATAGTTAAAAAGACGAGAATCCCACATCCAATGATAGCCTCGTGTGCCAGAGTGGAAGTAGTGGCTGTCAGTTCCATCAAACATGTTCAGCCCATCAAGAGTATTACTTGATGAGTGGCTGCATATGATCAAATATCAGCGAACCGGTAGGGTGAACCTTACATCATTGGAAACATAAGATGACCATGGTAATCAACTGACATAAGAACACTCGATGCAAAAATAATAATTAGAGGTTAAACCAGTAAGAACAATAAGCATAACTCCAAACAAACCTACTGCGGATATTAATCAAATACAGATTGTTCTCAAAGTCTGTCTGGGACTAACTAAAAAGGCACAACTTGAGTTGTCCTCAACAACAAAGGTTCATGGAAAACGCCCCAGGGATATAACTTAAGCTCAGAATATTGGCATTTACTATTTTTTAATCGATGAAGTGATGAATGTTGGGGCTCGAGATAATTTTTCCGTTCTAGGAATATGCCAGATGTACAGACACAAGTAAATATATAAAAAAAGGATTGAAAAAAAGTAGAATATAGACCATTGCTATCACCATAAAAAATAAAACTTGACTGACAAAAACAACCTGAACAAAATGAATCTATTACACAGATAGCAAATGCCTAATTGCCTATTGCACTCACAAACTAGCGTTCAAAGTCAACTTTACCTGTGCACGATATCCATAAGGACAACCAAACCCAGCTCGTGAGCTTTATCTATCAATGATTTGAGGTCTTCTGGAGTACCAAATCGGCTGCTCGGTGCAAAGAAGTTTGTCACGTGATACCTTTGGCACAAAGTATGATGTTTCAGCAACAGACACAATACAAGTAAAAAGGTACACCATGTAGCCAGAGAAGAATTAGAAGTACCCAAAGCTGGCGTAATAAGAGTGCTCTTGGATAGCCATTATCTGAACGGCATTGTAGCCAAGTTTTTTTATTCGCGGAAGTACATCATCTCTGAAATTGGCATAAGTATTAATCATCGGTTCCTGAACATAAAAACGAAGGCATCTTAACATCATACAACTTTTGTGAAATTAAGAAAATGCAAAGAAAAAAAAAACAATAAAAATTTAAATCTGACATTAATTATAATAAAATGCTGAAATGAGGAATCAAACAGAATGTCTGTTAGCAAAAACAAGAATACCACAGAGACTAATATAGTGGCATGAAATGATGTGGAAGGACAAGGACAAGAATATCACGGAAACTAATATCTGAACATCAGCTCACTACAAACTTGAACACATCCAAAACACAAGTAAAACACCTGAGCAATGGACAGTATGAGTGAACAAAAATGCCAATAAGATTAAGCTAGGGTGGAACAAGTCTAAAGAGATCATACTCAGTACTCACACCGAATTCAAAATCCTTTTTTTTTTACTTCCCATCAATACAAGGGAAATTCTTATCAGGGAGAATAGGAGATTTGCCATCTAGCTGCTTCAAAAACGTGAATGGGAATGACAGATGATGATTCCACACAAGTGCCTCATCAGCAGGAACAATATTGCCATGTCCAAAGAACATGTCCAGTCAGGGAAGTCCAGTTCCTTTAGAACCGACAAACAATATTACTGCTAACACAGTCTATGAGTACGGCCTATAGCATCAAAAGCTGGCAAAAACATCTTCACAAGAAAGTGTAGTTGTAACTGGGAATATTGTTGAGAAATGTAAAAGGAATAAAAAAAAAAAAGTTAAACACATCACTCTTATACCCTTTAACTCCAACAACAATAGATTTGGGATGGCAAGGTTAAACTGTGAAAGCAAGTCTCCCCATATCCTATAATCGTAGTTAATCGATAGCTAAACAGTTTGTTGTATATTCTCCCCAAGGCACAAGATTTGACATTCTTGAAAACTATTCCATTATTAACTGTGAAAGACATGCAATGGGTGAACCTATAGTCAGCCAAAAAAAAAAGCACATTATGCGGGGAAAGAAGCATCACATTCATCATAGTTCATATGACATAAGCACCATCAACAGAATCATGTAAGTCCATTATTTATAGAACATTGAAAGCTTTGGAAACACTGTAAAGTAAGTCATTTAGTTGTTTTGAGGGAGAGAAGAAAGCGCACCGTACTGCTCATGCCAACGTGTGACTCGTAAATCCTTAGTGATTTTGGCTTCTTTGGCTGAGGATGTTTGAAAACATACTTTTCCTGTATAGCGTCCAGCCATGGAGCATTAACAATCAAACGAGGCATGAAATTGTAACATCACAGAAGACGAAAAGACTGTTAACTAGGATAGAGATATTAACATAGAGGCTACTTGAACTAAATGGCACATTATATTCATACCTCATCTGGTGGATCATAATATATCCCGTTATACGGGATTTCACCAGGCGCCTGAACAGAAAATTTGATCCACGCTGGAATAGAGTCTTTGATTCCGGAAGGTGTGTCCATACGAATCTAAGGATACAAATAATGTATCAATGTTTATTATATAAACATGCTCATATTAACTCATGGGACATATAAGCTTTTAAGTTTAACCCCCACAAAAATATGAATAAACCACATAAAATATGTTGATAAAGAACAGATATAGGGAAAAAAAACAAAAAAAAAAGACAATTTTAAAGCGAACAAACATCAAGAAAGAAAAAGTGAAAACGCACTACATACAATCAAGGTCAGTCACATTAGTAAAAAAGTTGAAGTTAATGTGAACTATAGAAATTAATTGCGAGAAGTAAATTGATTATTAAAAGAAACAGCAATAGACTTGGCTTTTGAGCATTTAACCGGCGGGTAATTTTAGTATTCAAACACGTCAAGCAGTTTATTTCACATTAAGGCCTTGTTTGGATAACAAAATCGTAGGGAAAGAGAGGGAAGCGGGAAGGATAGAAGGGAAAGGGAAGGAAGGGAAGGAGAGGGGGAATGGATAGTGGATGTTTGGATGCAATTTCCCTCCAAATCTTTCTTATCGTGGAGAGATTTTGATTTGCCTTGGAGGAGGAAAAATAGATCCCTCCAAAACCATCCTCCTCCATTTCCCTCCACCCTTATTTGCTATCCAAACAATGGATTTTAAATCCCCTTCTCTCCCTCCCTTTCCTTTCCCTCCAAATCTCCCAATCCAAACACAGCCTAAAAGTAAGAAGCAAGCACTTTGAGGTTTGAAATGATCGGTGTGAATGCGTAGGGTATGCTTACGGCCCTTCGTTAACGTGATATCTATCAGACCCTGGGCATATTATTATTTGTTCAAAATGTGGTAGCCCTCAGAAACCTTTATAACTCTATCGCTATGTGAAATCGCGGCCTGCATTTGTTACATGATACTGGGACAAAAACGTTTACGAAGTTGGGGGGGGGGGGGGGGGGGGGGGGTTTGTGTGAGCGGGGAGAGAGTAAATGATCCGTCGAGTAACTAGATAGAAGCTACCAAAATGAGGACAATTTTAGGCCTCAGGATGATCATTGTCTAAGAATTAAACTTGAATTTCGAATTTTACCTTTACACGGGAACCATGAGGAATAGCAGGTGAACCATCAGCATTATTAGGCAAAAAGATTTCCCAGATACCAAACTCATTCTGTATAGATATAAGCAATGCTGTAAGTTGCAAATAAACATAATACTAAATTGAGTATAAATGGTTGAGAACAGCGTGAAATGCAGCAAGGGATAAACAAATTACCTCGGCCAATCGTAAAAGAAATTGCAGTAAACCGAGTTCTAAATTGCCACGGTAAATAAATGCTATACATGACAAAAATATAAGTGCCCAGGGAAAATAAAAAAGAAGCACGGTGGATTTCTCTTGGAAGAGGAAAGAGTGTTTATTATCAAAAAAACATAACACAAGTTCATAAATGTCATGAGAGGTAACTTGTCAAGGGCCTACAACATCTCAAAAGCATATACTATCGTATCAATTATGTAGAGGACATTCAATAGATGATAAATAGCATACCCGAGTCATGACATCGGCATTAGGGTTCCAGTTGTTGAAATCTCCAATTAATGATGCCGACTGAGACAAAAACACATCAAAGTATGTTAACCTCACAAAAAGCAGTAGAGTAACAGATACATAAAGACTTTAATTAAACTAAGCAACAACAAAGAATGACAAGGGAAGCTGCCATTCGGTTCTGTGATAGACGGTAGTTATTAAGGTATCTATGTGTATCACCATTCTTATTGCTAGTATTTACGAGTTTTAGATTCTACACAAGTATCCCCACTACCTGCTTGGAGCTCTGCACCACCTTGAAAAGTGATATTGCAAATTTTATACTGTACATTTATTAAAAACACAATACTGTGCCACTAAACGCGAATAAGAGCATCTCCCTCCCAAATTCGCAATCAGAAGATATAACAAAAAAATAAGTTATTTTTCCCGAGCTATACATTTGGATGCCAATTTTATATTGTACTTCTTTGCCATTACTAAAATGTTGTCACTTTGAACTCAAGGTGAATCTGTGGAGTACTCATGAATAAAACACAGTAAGGCAGAACAAACCTTAGCTCCCGGTGCCCATTCTCTGTATGTTATCCCTGTCTCGCTGCATAATTATTAGTGAGAGAAAAGATTAGAAAATGGTAACCAATGGGAATCTCAACTTTGTGATGAACAGAGAGAAATCAACAATATAGGCATGTATATGCTAAAATGGCACTGAAAGTAGTCTGGAACACTCATTTTGGTCAACAGTTAGCATATGTTGAGAAATAAGTCCATAATCCTGCATTTCTCCTTATTTGATGATTTTTGGAACAGTTCAAGTAACAGTCACAATTCAGATAATATTGATAAAAACAGTCTATCTCCTTCAGTTAATATTGATAAAAATAGTCACAATTCACAATCCATTGACAAATAAAAAAATATATATGTGTGATAGAGTGATAATATCAGTGTTTCAGTCCCCCACCCATCCTCTTCTCATTTCACAAGGGAAAAAACGTTACTGTTGGATGATCACTAAACTTGCTATTATATTTAAATGAGATTTTGGTTCAAACTAAATCATTTAAAAACAAGGGCTTTTATATTAGTTTTAACAGTACGAGTACAATAAGAGTTTTGTAGACAAGCATCTTAAGTTCTTTTATCAGTTTTTTTCTATCAAACCAGTTACCAGCGCAATGCCACTTCAATTTGACCGCAAATGTCGGATACGCAATTGTGTCAGATTGTCGTCCACACTACATGTATATCTTATGAAAAATTTCTAGTTTTAGGCTAAAAATAACTAAATAACTGCGATATCATGTCATTCTGACAGACTAGTGACATGCGGCCAAAGTGAAGTGTCAAAATGAAACTTGGAACTGAGCATTTTTAAATCTTAGACAATCTGAAACTCACATTAGGGGGAGAAGGGGGTGGACAATCAAGTCGAACTAACGAAATTTATACAGTATTCCAACAAATATCCGAAATCATGTTAAACATGTCTATCAGTTACTTAATTTAGATCAAATACTGGTTGACCAAGGATAACAGTCTAAGATCATTTTACATATGCCCAATACACAGTCTTTTTAATGTAAGTAGGTTCTTCAACTAGTCAGGTAGCTCAGGTTGTTGTTTTCTTAATTATCAGTGACTCGCCATATTGTCTACTAAACTGTTAGCCATATCGCTCACATAGGTTTAAGCAGATCAATGAAACTCTGTACCTGCGACTGAAACCCATCTTTTCATATCCACGAGAAAAGGCCTCCAAGCTACCTTCATATTTGTTGATCTCTTCACGCAATCTCTTGTACTGTGAGTAACTGCAAAGTATTGCCATTAAAACATAACTCAAAGGTTTATATTTTTTGTCAGAACACACTTGACTGCAAAGCCATCAGAAAATGTATCAAAGTTGATGGGTTGTTTAATGTATCAGAAAACATAACACAGTCTTTTTAATGTAAGTAGGTTCTCCAACTAGTCAGCTGTCGTTGCATACAAAAGCGACATGAAAGTATCCCTAAAAAAAAGACATGAAAGTAGCAGAAGTAAACGACATGTTATCTGTCTTTTCGTTTTTTACAGGGTTAAATATGTTGTTACGCAACTAGTAAGGACTGCAGAGAACACCTACGAACCAGAAGAAATATGTTTAATAAAGCGCATATGAGACCAA
The DNA here is from genome assembly GCA_022085475.1 of Heliosperma pusillum. Taxonomy (NCBI): domain Eukaryota; kingdom Viridiplantae; phylum Streptophyta; class Magnoliopsida; order Caryophyllales; family Caryophyllaceae; genus Heliosperma; species Heliosperma pusillum. The sequence continues at coordinate 21,059 of JAIUZE010018218.1, forward strand.
TACACTATCATATTCTGCCTGGTCATCTATAGAGATGGAAACACAATAATTGTGATCGATTCAAAATAGTGGTAGAGGCAAAAATAACCCTATATTTCTCAACAAACACTAAGCAAAAAGCTATATAACATAACATTATTTTCTCTGAGAGTCCTAGTTGATAAGTAAGTGTATGCTCTGTAAAAACAGAATAGCACAAATAAACTCACCGGTAATCAAGATGAGCGCGGTGATTTTTCAAAAGCGGATCAATTTCATATATTCTCTGCCCATCACCAGGTAGGGGGATTTCACTTTTGCCCATAAAATTTTGCACTGCGGCATCTTGAAGAACAGAAGGGCTAACTTCTGACTCTTGTTCCTCCTTGACCACAGTTGTAGCTTTTATTTGTTTCTCTTCAACCTCGCTCTGGTCAACTTTCATTGTTTGTACATCTAGATCATGGATGTCCTAGAAGAGCAGAACGGTGAAACAAAATGGGACGGGTAAGCCCAGAGACATCAAAAGGAACAACACCCGGTTCTATTAAAGACCAAAAGAACCATGTACTACAGATTTAAAGCTATTATCATTGGTCAAAACATTGAAAAAATGGTCCTGAAGCCATTTAGTTCTAAATGACTAGGAGTAGAGATGGAAAAGTCATTACCTCAGGTTCATTAACGACTGGATCAGACTCCACACTATCATGTAATAAGGGACCTTCACTATCAACGCCAGGAACAAGTACTTTTTGAGATTCTGTCAGTGTTACTGATGGAGAATCGGAATCATATGATGATTTTTTAGCAAACATCTTACCTAAAAAGAGGCCAATGATTAAAACTTAGTAAGAAACACTAACAAATACTTGTAACCAAAATATAGTAGAGAAGCAACATTCTCAGCTAACTAGACAAAGTATGCATGGACATATGGGAGATCAACAATCACGGTTCATGTATATAAAAAATTTCCAAGCAGGATTACATAACCTAAATAACTAACTCTATCCCACTAGAAGTGCACTCGAGTAGTCGCTAGATGTCGATCAGTTCACAGGAAAAGTGTTCATTGGCATGTTTAGGCCTCAAGACTGACAAATTTGCAGAAAGCCACTTAGGTGGATGTATATAAGACAAAAGAAACTGTACAATCATGAATCAAACAAACTCAATGGTCTTAGTAGCCAGCAGCCCAGCAGGTCAGCCATCCAAAATGACAAATTTGCCTTCAAGTACCATGTAAATATTTTGACTACTGCATGCCCACAACGGCAATTTGTTTAGCAAGCCATTTATTTTACAGTAAGTCTCCTGTGACCCTTTGAGGATGTCTTGCATCAAAAAATTGCGAGACGTGCAATCAACAAGGGTTGTATTAAAATTTATCAATAGATCATTAGTGCGTAAATGGATGAGCCTCGCAAAAAATAATATTGTGCTAGACCGTCTAGTTTGAGAATTTCTGTTTTCTTTATGCTGCATCGTTCAGTAGGTGTGACTGCCACCTCACTATCAGGCTCACAGCAGCACAGATGATTAACTTTTTTTACACATCCATCATGCAGTCTACGAAGCTCCCATTGACGGATCTATTTGAAAAGAACACACAACCCCATTCTCATGCCACGTACAATAAAAAACAGACAGAGGTCATGCTTTCAATAGTTTCTATTCCCCATTATAACTATTTTATCAAAGGAGAATCCTCAATGGGGTCAGATTTGGTCAATTTTAGGAGTTATGATTTCAACATACTTTCAGGAGTTGGATGGGTAAGAATGTGGGTGGAAATCGGATTGACATCATAGACTTACACATTATAGTGCTACAAATGCGGAGTAATACACTCGGCCAATGATCTTATACTACACTCTACTGCTACAAATCAACTCAATGTCAGATTGTTAGTTTGGCAAGATCATCAAGACATCAACCATATCTCCCCAAACTTTCCTACCATAATTTCTGAATCATTAGACCATCCCCACGCAAGGGTCAAGCTAATTAGGTCACCACCCATTTTTACTCTTAATCACTTCATATCTATCTTGACCCATTTACACCCTCCCAGCACAAGGCCATATTTTCCGCTTTCCAACCTTTTCAATCATTTCCCACATTCTCTACCCCACCCCCATTTACTTCCTTCTAAGTAGAAAAGTAGACGTTTTTTTGGTGGTTTACCCAATAAAAAATCACAAGAGTAAACAAATCCATCACCATGATCATAAAAAAACCCAACTTTTCACAAATCATATGATTATAACATGCATCAAACACTACTAATGTTGTACCCACAAAATGAAGAACAAGATGATAAAACAAACAAAAAAACAAAAGAGTATAGGAAACAAAGGTTATACTAGTGTTGTTTCCAGTGTTGTTAAGAAAGAAAGGAAGAGAAGAAGTTCTACTGCTGCTGCTAATGCCATGAAAGTTAGACCCAGAAAGCTTATGAACACAAGGTACAGAAGAAGGTAATCTAATTCCTGATATTGTATACACCATTTTTATTCAACAGAAAATGTTCAAGGAGAAGATATTTAATTATTTAATTTAAGATTTTAAGATTTTAAGAAGAAAGGAAAGAAAAGAGAGGAAATTGCGTGATAAAAAGAGTAAGTAATAAGTGAGTGAGAGTGAGTGATGAGAGTTTGTATTAGGAAGATTATGAAGATTTTATTGAAACGTGTGCTGCACAGATTGCATGGAGATTGCTGGCTTCGGTCCCACTCTCCCTTACCTCACTCTACTCTCTTGTTTTCTCTTCATTCTTCCTTCGTCCGTTCATTCTTTCCTATACTTGGTATATTCCCTTCTCCCATTAATTCTTCAAGTTTGTTTAAAAAAAAAAAAAAATTACGAAAATTCCCTTGGTTTTCTCGAGGTTCTCCACTTTAGCGGAAATACCCAAAATTTCGATCTAAGAAACTTTAAGAGGTTATAACGAGATCAGAAAGTGATTTTTTTCAAATCGATCGTCTTTCCAAGTACTACGATTTGAAAAAAAAAATGTCGAGTTCGGAATTTGTAACCAAAGATATGCTCGCTCAAACTTTGTTTTGTCAAAAAAAACTTTGATATGCAAATATGCAATAACTCCTAGCTACGGGATCCAAATACGATAATGTTTTTTTTTCAAATCAGAGTTTTCGGAAAGACAATCGATTTGAAAAAAAATTGTCTCGTAAACACGAGTTATGGCCTCTTAAAATTTTCTAGATCAAAATTTTGGGTATTTCGGTCATAATGGCAAACCTTTGTGATAACATGTGAATTTTTCAAAAAAAGAATGTAATTGTCCTTTTATGGACACATTTACTCTTCATAGACTTTTTTCATGTTTTTTCCATTACATGCCTTTAGTCTACAAAAAAAAACTCTTCCTTTCTTCCTCTCTTCTAAGAACTAAACCTAATCTTACCAAATTCATCAAATCTAAACTTTAATTCATACATTACACAAGTAATAATCTAATTTTATCAACAATACATCAAATTTTTATACTAAAATTAACTATCTATATACAAATTCAATTGGGCAAAATTTTACAATTAGGGTTCTCTAAAGAAGAGGTGGTTGGGTGTTGGGACGGAGCTGGGATTACAAGTTTGGGGTAACATATATATTAAGCGTATAGTTATTCAAAAAACGAAGATCACAAAAAATGTCATGCGTATAAAATTCAAATCACATTAAAAAAAACCAGCGTTCAAACCGACGCTAGCTCCACTTTAACTTAAATTTTTCGTTTTATGATCCAACTTTGTTCATTTTATTGTTCGACAATGATATTGATTGAATGAGTTCGAGATATAGAAAAAGCTTAACCATTGCTAAGTAATAGCTTGAATTTTTCATTTTATAATTGCACAACTTATCATTATTTTATTTTTCGAAAACATTTTTAATAACTTACTACTTTATACTCCGTAGTTTTCAAAAATTTTAACCATCACAAACAAATATATTATTCCCGTCCCATTCATTTGTTTGTCTTTTAAACTCTTTGTGAGGGTTTTTTTTTAATCAAAGACAAATAAATAATTGAGTTGGAGGGAATAACTAGTATTTAAATAATAAACAAAATACCTACAAGCCCAAATATAATGCACATCAACAATTTGAAATTTTCGGGGGTGGGGGGATAGCAAACTAGTAGAGAGACCAAAAGTTAATTATTAAGTATCGAAACAAGACAAATAAAACTACTCCAATAATCCAATGACAATAGAGTGACTTTAATGAGGTTCGAAACCCGAATGTGAAGGTCCTTGGTCAACCAAGGTTACTTACCACTGAGACACACTATTTCCAATGATCTTAATTACGCTTTACAATACTTATTTCTTTACCCACGCTCAGATTTGGGGTAGCATGGCGTCTTCTTCTTAATTGATTTTTTTTTTCTTCGGGGTAACGGCTGCTACCCCTTGCAAGTTGCAACCAGTTAGATCCGCCCATGATTGGGTGTGGCAGGGGTGGGGCCATCTGATCGTCGGGAGGGGACGCGGCAGAGCAGGGGTCGTCGGGTGGGTGAAGGTTGCACCTGCTGTAACAGTGGCGGTTGTCGGGGTGGTGCGAAACGGGCAAATATGGGTGATGGTCAGGCATAGTGGGATAGGCTGGGATGGTGGTCCGGTCATACTGACGTCTAGTCGTGGTAGGTGGTACAGTGCGACCGGTTTGCCAGTGGTTGTACAGTGGGCCGTGGTGGGTGGTGGTGTTGTGGGTCGTGGGTGGTACGGTCTGGGCGGTCATACTGAAGTGTACACCTGTACAATGGGACGTGGTGTGTGGTGGTATTGTGGCAGTTGGGCCTATTTATTTGTGGCTATGCGGCTGGGGAAGGGTGGCCCAGTCGTCTAGGTTCAGACTAGATGAGGGTGGTCTGGCCGTGCAAAGGAGGCAGCGGTGGGGGACGGCGATTGAAAATGAGGATGTATAAATAATAAGGATATAATGGTCATTTATGTCCTTGATAGATTAAATCATGTTCATGAATGAGCATGAGATACTTCTAAGTTCCCCCATTTAGAGGTTGACACTGGGCCAAGCTGGTGTATGCCGGGCGGGGCTAGGAGGACTGGGTTGGTGGGGAGTTATCCCAACCCTACACCACGGGTTGATGGTGGGTGGACTGAGGCGGGTCGAGCTGGGAATTTGGTGGCCCTGGAGCGGCACGTTTGGGCAAAAGGTGTAGTTGGACATGCAAGCCAGGCGGGTTGAGCAATGTCGGATGGGCATTTGGTGGCCCGAGCTCGGCCTGGTTGGGGAAGCGGGTTGGGTGGGCTGCGGGAGAAGTCGGCCAGTTAGCGGGTTATTTTAGTGTGGGCTGGGCTGGCCCACACTTATGTCCAACTCTACCCCAATTAATAGTTATCTATTGCTCTTGTCAATAAGATTACGAAAACAAAAGTGAGTGAGTGGTTTTGGGATACACATCATCAAACATCCACTTTAAAAAGCCCCACAAAAACATATGAAAAGTGAAATAGATAATTATTAATTATTGAGTAATACTTCCGAAAATAGAAAGATAACTTCTCACCGGAACGGAGGGAGTATAAGTAACACACTCATATATGATTTTTGGAATGGGGATTGCTCTTTCACATACGTATTTAGTGTGTAACATGATGAAATAACAAGTAAAAAGATAAATCGTAGGCTAGTCGAATAAACAAACCACTCGATGTGCAATAAATATGAGTAAAAGCAACCTTGGTGTAATCTATCTAATTACTAACTCCAATGCATGCAAACCCTTGTAACTCTCTTCATACTACTCACCTATTATACAAACTTATAAAAAAAATAAACTACAACATTAAAACATGTAGTAATCCCTTCAAGATAGCCCATACAAGATAACCCTTACATAAACTACAATCAAGAACATTAAGCACAAAATCAAATGAGCAAGGCTAGGATTAATCTCATATAAATGGTAAACTCCTTAAATAAAGACTAATATACAAATTATACTCATAAACATATGAACTTTAAATCAAATTCACAAAGAAAGGAGTTTGCTTGTACTAACTCCACAAAGACTACAACATCCAAATGAAATATGTATTAAGGAAGATACCAAGATCTCCTAGAATAATATTGTCAGAATAATATTGTACATAGTTTCCGTATAACTGTTTGTCTTAGAGGCTAGTATATGTTGTACTATCTCTATCTATATATAATCCATAATTTCCTAAACTTGTGATATAGCTCCTGTACATACTCATGCATTGTATTTATGGCTATTCATTCAATACAATTATATTTCTAACATGGTATCGAGGCATTAAAAGATCCTCATCCTCTCAAATATTTTTTTTCTCTCCCGCCGCTGTCCCTTGCCTATTCGTCTTGCCTACACCATGACTGGTTGAGTGGTGGTAGTACTATCATCCCCAATTCCGCGGATGCATCCTCCCCCTTCATCATCGTAAATTTATCTCAATGTCTTGGACTAACCCCCCACAATTGTCGTGCATGGTCCACTCTTCGGTTACGACTTATTAAAATTTGTTGATGGAACTCATCCTCCACCACCTAAAACCATTATTAGTGACATGAAGGAGACAGACAATCCATCGTTTTCGACATGGCTCCTCCAGGACAAGTAGGACAAGTTTATCAGCAGTGCTCTCCATGACACTATCTCTAAAAGCATCACGTCACTCCTCCTCCAGGCTAAGACCTCTCGTAAAATATGGACGGCTCTTGCCTCCACGTACGTTAATCCGTCTCGGGTCATTTCCTACAAATCAAGAATCGTCTTAAAAGTATTACCAAAACCACTCAAGACATAACTGAGTATATGCAATCTATAAAAGCGGCTACGGGCGAACTAGCTCACATGGGTAAACCCATAGATGATGAAGATATAATTGCCCAAGTCCTTGAAGGTCTCAATTTTACGACTTACAAGCAAGTCATTGAAGTTGTACGTGCTCCGGATACGCTCATAACCTCTGATGTCTTACATGAAAAACTCCTACAACACGACTTCCTTAACTCTCACAACATTGAATCCTCCTCCCCTCTACCCACCACGGCCCTAACTGCTACCTATCGACCCTACACTCGTCCACCAACCAAACCTCTCACCACTAATAGTATCCTACCCCTGCCATCTGCCCAATCTTCAAACCTGACATCACACAAACAAGCACCATTCAAGGGAAAGTGCCAATGGTGTCATCAAATGGGCCACTATCTCTCAAATTGAGTTGATTTAAAACGCTATTTTCCCCACATCACCCTCTTCCATGTCATGCCTACACTCCAAAAACATCCCACATTCCTCAAGCCAGCACTACTGCCATATCAAACCCTCAAGCCTCACGTCCATGGATCCTTGACAGCGAGACCACTCACTATATCACACATGACCTCAACACACTTGCCTTACACGGACCGTATGACGGGATTGACGACTTGATCATCGGAGATGGGTACTATCTTCAATTCAGAATATTGGTTCTCTCTCTTTTCAAACTCCCTCTTCGTTAATTCATTTTACTAATTTTTTACATGTCTCGACTATCTCTCGCAATATTTTATCTATTTCTCAATTATTTATGTCTTGAAAATAAAGCTATTGTCATCTTCTCACACAGTGCCTTTTGTCTTAAGGATTGCATAACTGGGAAGACTCTCCTTCAAGGCCACAATAATTTCGGACTGTATGAGTGGTTGCCTTCCTCCCCCCTTGTCACTTGTGTTGATGTCGTCTCCACCTTATCCACTTGGCATCATCGTCTTGGCCACCCGTCTTCTTCTATTCTTAATCTTATTAGTCAGCAATTTAATCTATCTATTAATTCTTCTTCATTTACACATTGTAATCCCTGTAACATAAATAAAAGTCACAAGTTGCCCTTTGTTATTTCTACTCTTACATCTACTTCTCCCTTAGAACTTGTGTTTTCTGATGTTTGGACCTCGCCCAATTATTCACTCGATAAATTCAAATATTACGTCATATTTGTGGACCACTTTACAAAGTACATATGGCTTTATCCATTCCGTAAAAAATGTTAGGTTCATATACATACTCATAAGACTCTTCTTATGATAACTAATTAATCTTTAATTAGTTTCCTAGATCTAGTGCATGCAAACAAAATAACACAAGTTTAAGAAGAAAACATACATGTTCCTTAAAATGGTGTTTTGGACGTCTAAGGGCACATGAATAAGACTTCTTCCTATTCTTGTTCTTGAGCTATTCAATCAAGGGATGAACTTCCTAAGCTCCAAGTGTAAAAGCACTCCCCTTGGATGTACCTATACTATCCCACAATCACCTTCCACCTTGTATTACTAGACAAGATAAGAGGTTTCCTTAATACATATATTACTACTACTACTAGCAATATTTCGAGTATGTGTGTATATGAGATCTTAATAATAAAACAACTTGCTTGATTCTTTATTCTAGAGAGATAAGTTGTATCTTTCATATGCTTGAGTGAGTGAATATATTGAGAACATATTCACTCTTCTTTGCATGGGGTGCCGGCGGCATAGGGCTTGGGAAGGGGACAAGCATGCTTACGTTTTCCCTTACCCAAGTTACTAGGGTAGGCTATACGTAATTAGGGTATTAAGTATGTTTTAACATTTAATCACAAAGCATAATCACCCTAATCCCCAACTACCCAAAACTGGCTCCATGAGGTAATATGGGATCCCATTTTAACTATTACATTTTGTCATTTGTCATATGTGTGACATGTGACAAGTTGTATATAATTGAGCTTATAAATTTATATTTAACAATTAAATACAATCTTATAACAAATAAATTGCACCTTAACATTTTTAAGTGACAATCTATAATTACATGTGTGTAAAATGGTTTATCTCGTATATAGTTAATATGATCTACAACTTATTGTAATCACATAGAACCAATCACTCTTATCTCTAATGTTTCATAAACATTATACAACTTTGGCAATATAACATTAAATTACCAATTTGTATCTCATCTAATCATAATATTATAAGATATAATTCTCATATACAGATTGAACTCATTGAATCCAAGGGATTAATTAATCTATATTGTTATACAATTAATGAACTTTATGATTTGGGAATCGTCCTTTCGGTGTGACCTCAAAGGATCAACTGATCACCATCGTCATACGACAGTAATGTCAAACTCTAGTACGCCAATCATTACCGATTAATGTGAATCAATTGACTATAATGTTAATCATCCCTTTGTATTCTTGTTAATGAGATTTAATTAAGTGATCGCACTATTGTTTAGGACACTTACTCCAACAATCTCCCACTTGTTCGAAACAAGTGTGCGTCACCAATTCTCTTGTCCGATTACTATCTCTCACTGAATGCAAGGTGTCTTGCAGGGCGTACTTGCATGTGATCATATCATAAGTGGTTTCCTTGATCTGGAGAGTAACTGTCTGACCGGAATTATCTACTGTAGATACCTTCCGAGCGTGGCCACGCATTTCCAGTTCACTACTCCTCGAGTGGCCCTGAGATATTAGTTAACCGTGACAAGGGATTGGACAATTCCTATCGCACCATTCCCTTCGTACACCCACAGTTCTTTATGACCCAATATTTGCCCATTCACCCCTTTTTACAGAACGGCTTGGGGCAAAAATCAAAGTCAATAAGAAACTGTGTTAACTTGGCTGAACAGTCTCTAGTCTAAATAATTTACTCAAAAAGAATACTATAGTAGCTTTCGCTATGACCAGGCTTTATGAATTTCCAGAACTCTATAAGCGGTCACTGCCCGACAGAGTGTCCCATACAGTCTGTCTATGGGATCGACTAGTCATCTCATATGACCCTATGACACTTGAACTTGCCATCAATTGCATCACACTCGAGTCACTTGGAGACGTCACCTCATATAAGTGACTAGAGGCTAAAACTATGTTAATCCAGTTCACTTTAATAGGGTTCAAAGTTGTCTTTACAACCTATTTGGATTTAACAAAGTTGTAAAGTCTATTGATCGAATACGAAAGAGGGGGGGGGGGGGGGGGAATTGAGTATTAAAAACTAGCCTCACGTTTTCGAATTTTATGATATGTAATTAATTATTTGATCTTATAGATTAAAATCAACTAATTAATTAATCACAGTAATATGCAAGTAACGAAATAACGAAAAAAAGAGAGAGACACACGTGATTTTTGAAGTGGTTCAGTTTCACAAGTCGAAACCTACGTTCACTATTCTCGATTAATAATCTTTAGTACCTTTCTCCGGATTACAAAAATTATCAACCCACTCGTATAATAAACTATGATTATAACTTAAGGTGAGTATCGCTAAATACTCTATACTATCCAACGTTAATAAGAAAGTACAATATAACTCACACGGATTCTCGTTAAAGAATAAGTAAGATTATGTGATGTACTATTATTCAATAACATATTTCACGTAAGCGCTTGATAATGATTGATGCACGACTTTTTCGGAAAACAAACAATAAAAATATTAAATATTTTGCTCAAAGTTTGTTTAAAAACAATTTGTAAAATTCTCTCAATTGTATGTCAAAGTCGTTGTGAATGATTTAGATGGAAGGAGTATTTATAATAGAAGCATATGAGATATAAAATCTAAAACCCTAGCTTTCTCGTTAAGAAATATATTTATCTTCAATATCTCAAAATATTGTTGTAAAGATATTATTAGAATCCTAGGTTGATGCAAACAAGGAAACGTCCCATAGAGGCCGATTTCCTCATCATCACGCAACCCTAGGTGTTTGCCTATGAGCACAAAACCCTAGGTGGCACAATCACTAGGTGGACTTATTAGGTTAATAAATTGAGATAAAATGTATTAGAAACCCTAGGTAGCATGATAACTCATAAATTGTATTACTGACCAATAAATACATCATCTATTAAAACTTTTGATAAATATAAAAAGAAAAATGAGATGGCGACACCGGGTGTTACTCAAGTTGAGCGACACCGGGTATTATTGTAATTTGCATGTGTATATTGTTTTTCTTCCCTTAAAATTCAAATTTAAAACTAATTAGTGGTGAGGGTTAGTTTAGGAACTTAACATTAATTGATTAATTAATTTAAAATAATAATAATAATAAGTTTTAAAAAACTGAAAGATTTTGAGAGATTTTTACCTTCTATATTGATGGAAGTGAGGACTCTTGCTTCCTGCGTGGCCATTGGGGCTTTGTCCATGATTCACCATTCACCAATTATTAATAAATGATTCAAGTAGTGTAGCATATAAGAGCATCTCCATTGATAATTAATAAGACTACTAGCTTAATTTGCCACATCATATTTTCAAGCTAATTCACTTTTAAGTTACAAAGTACCCCAATGGTAAAACTACTAGTTTTGTGGCTTAACTTTTCATATGTGTGTATTTAAGTGGTAGATTTTTTTATGTGGGTCTATTTAAGCTACTAGCTCCATGGAGCTAGTAGCTCAAACTAAGCTAGTCTATGTGGAGCACTCCAATGTTTAAGCAAGTAGCTTGAAACTTTTTTAATTTGTAAGCAAGTCCTTTTGCTTAACCATTGGAGATGCTCTAAATGACTCTCTCTTGTGGTAGTGACTAACTTGAGGTACGAACTAACCAGTAGTGGGAGGTTCGACACTCGTTAGCATAGTTTATTGTTATTTTTCTTTTTGGGTTGAAATCTAGATATTAAACGGCTTTTTACGTATTTAAGTGACAAAAAACGATATCTCTATAAGAATGCCTTATTTTTGTATAGAAGAATTCCAAAAAAAAAAAAAATTTAAAGCGTACTCTACCTTGTACACTCTTTGTCTAGGTCATTTGTTTAAATATTACTCCCATCAGTGCCATATCTCGATCATTTCTTTTACGTTGACGAGAAGGCAAATTATTAGACGACAATCCTAGTGGACCAAATTGACTACGTAGGTTCGAATTGCCTATGAAAGATATTCCTAAAATAAAAAGGTGATCAAATAATGATTGAGACATCCAAAAATAGAATAGATAAACAAATAACACGTAGGAGGGAGTATGGGTGATAATGAGACGACACAGCTCGTGAGCAACTCGAGATCGGCTCAGTCAAACCTCGGCTCGGGTTTGGGCTCGGCTCGAGAGCTTAACGAGTCAAGCCGAGCAAACGCTGGCTCGGCTCGAAAAGCTCGCGAACAGCTCGAACTTGTGTAATTAGAGTAGATATTTCTCATATTTTATAAAAATATTTTATCATGATTATACATTTGTATCACATATATCAAATATCTAACTTATTTGCCAAACATTTTTACATATATCCTTCGAGCCTTGTTATTAATAATATCGGGAAAAAAAAACTAAAAAAATAACAGTTATATATAGGCTCGATTTGAGCTCGAGTTTCGCTCGAGCTCGCGTTAAAGCTCGCAAGCTTGATAACGAGCACATTTTTTTCAAGCTCGGGTAAGCTCGAGATCGGCTCGAGTTTTGGTTCTTGAGCACAACCCAAGAAAGGCCAAGCTCGGGCTCGGCTCGGCTCGTTAGCACCCCTAGGAGGGAGTATATTCTATGAGAGAGATATATTTTAATCAAATGTAAACAAATATATATATATATATATATATATGAAGGGGCAGTAATGGAATGACATAAATTTATATAACTTCATATACTATATAATTTTGGTGTATAATAATTATTAGCATTTAATAAATGTAATATAAGTAGGTTGAGTTTTAGAAATTAAAAAAATGATAGTCATTTAAATTTAGGAAAGTAGGTAAATTTTAAAAAATAATTAGATTATAATTGTTTACCTTACGGGTTTTTTTGTCAAACACCACTTTTAATATAAGTCACTTTGTTAAACCCCGCCTTCAAAAAAATTTCTTGTTTTTTTACTACCTTTAAAATTATTTTTTGTTAAACACTACTTTAGGAAAGTAGGTAGCTAATCGATTTAAGGAAAGTTTTTTTATTTAAATATATTAGTTTAATACAATTAACGTAATATATTGAATTTAATTGTAAAAATAACGATAAACTATTATAATTTTAATTATCGTTTTATTTGTTTCTTGTTAATTTTAATTATAAACTATTATAAGGTTATTAAAATAAATTAAAACTACGAGGTTAATTGCTGGGTTGCTCATTAGGGTATTTGCTCGGAGCCAAGTGGAATATTTTGCAGGAATAATGGCTTTTATGAAGCTTCTATGGAAGGTGTGCTTCTCGCTCGGGTTGCACCCGTTACACAATGCTTTGTAGCATATATGGACATGAACAAAATTTGCGTGGTATGTCCTTTGATATGGTTTATGCTGGTTCTTTTGATCACTCCTAAAGAAAATTATAGCCAAGGGGATGAATCTCCAAGACACATTCGGTCTACTTGTTTTTCAAGTAGATCTTTCTCTAAAAAATTTCTACGTCTTCGTGACGTAGGTGTGTCTTGTCGTAGGTACATCTCTGAAGCTCATCTAATTAGAAAGAGAAAAGAAATGAGCGTCTATTTAGCCAGTTCCTATCATCTCCTCAAGAAGCCTGCTATGCTCGTCAACCCAGTACTTCGTTCGATGTAGTGAAAATAATAATATCAATATCGGAAGTAATGAATATATCTCATTATTAATTGATAAATTTTATCTTCCATCGATCATATTTGCAAGAAATGCAATAGAAAATCACATCATAAATAGTAAATGTATGAGTTAGAGGTAGCCCGGGCGAGACCTGTCACCAAACCTAGTTTATACTGATAACAATAATATGCAAATTTTAAGAACTAAGCTGAAATAAGCAGAGGTGAGCTATATGAAATTAAGCTGAACGAAATCGTATTAAACTGAATTGAGCTAAGTTAAGTTAAACTAAGTTTTGAAGAGTGCTCAACTAAGTTGTTCTTAACTAAATTGAACTGAACGAGACTAAATTAAGCTTAGTTGAGCTACATGCGTACACATAGATAAGGCAAACTGATCGGCTCGTGGCGCTCTTGTGCTCATATAACATGTAAACAGTAGAGGTGATTAAATGCGGGTAAGGTCGGACATAGGCGGGCATACGTTTAACTTTTGTCCCGTGGATAAGCGGGTTAGCTGGCTTAGGACGAGATAGTGGGCTAGGCCTTAGTAATTTTCTCAAAATGTCTTGTGAGTAGACCTGACAAATGAGTAAGTCGGGTCGGGTCGGGTTTGGGTCAGTCAAGTTCGGGTTGTCAATTTATCGGGTTAGTTTGGGTCGGGTCTGGTCCTTTCGTGTTTCGGGTCTGTTTAGGTTTGTTGGTTGGGTCATTTTTCGGGTGAACAGGTCGGTCATTTTGGGCCGGGTCATTTTCAGGCCGGGTTAGTTTGAGTCGGCTTAATTTGAGTCGGCTTCTTTGAGATCCTAATTTTGCCACGTGTCGTAATATAATGTTCAAGATAACCTTTTTTATGCTATTGTATAGTAGTATTTTAAGATATGCTCAATATTAGTCTGGTCAAATTAATGAAAGAATTTTAAATGTGACTTCAAATTAGCTTTTTCGGGTAACTTCAAGTCATTTGAATCAGTTCACTTTTGGGTCGGGTGGTTTTGGGTGGGGTAGTTTCGGGTCGAGTAGTTTCGGGTCGGGTTTCTTCAGGTCGGGTCAGTTACGAGTCTAGTAGAACTCGGGTCAAATTCGGGTCGGGTTAAATCATGTTTTGGGTTATATTTGGGTTTTACCACTCGGGTTAGCTTCTGGTCAACCTTTCTGAGTTGGGTCATTTGGGTCGGGTTGCTTTTGCAATGTCTTCTTGTCAGTACCCGCTTATTTTGCGGCGCTGAATGAACCAGGTTCAAAGGACGATACGACCCATAAACAGCTGCGCTATATAATAAACATTCTCGATTATTCAGGGATAATTCGGTTGAGTAAGTTTGCCCCGGTCTAATCAAAATTTCCCTACATAATCTTATACTATCTCTTTGAATTTTTAATGTTATCTTGTGGAATTTCTCACTCTTACATTTCTTGCTGCAACTAACAAGATGCAAACCTAGAATCTTATTTTGGCGCCAAAATCAACTCTAAAATCGTGATCAGAGTCTCGTAAAACCTAGCTACATGTAAGCTACCTAGTTCTATATATACACTAAAAAATATAATCCATATACATTCACAACTCAATCGATCGCTACAAACTCGAAGTATCTCGTTCTTGTCATTGCTAATCAAATATCATGAATTCGATTAAAAAGGCCACAAATTTCAACAAGAACCAACGGAGCATTATTATGGAGGTATAAGCATGGCCATCCATAATTCAAGTTTATATTAATTGTCATAATTTGAATACTCCATAATTTATCTTCTGTTTTGTTTAATAGGATCCAAAATGGCAACAACATACGGACGACGGGTTTCCGCACCCACGCCGGGAAACGAACAAAAGAAGAAGAACAAGAGGAGAATGACTAAGAAAGTTCAGTTTATTGATCTTACAATAGATGAACCATAAATTTTCGATCTTACGATCGATAACCGTAGGCAGAAAAAAGTAAAGCTTGAAGTGGTCGAGATTATTGACCTGGCCGACGATGAAGGAATCGAGGTCATTGACCTTACAAGAGATTAAAGTTTGATATTGTCTTAGTATAAAAATTTTTAGATGATTGTTAAGCTATAGGCTGGAAATTAAGGACTTGATTTTTTTTATCTATTATTGTTAGATGGTTATGCTTATGAGAGGTTGACTTTTTTTTATCTATTATTGTTAGATGGTTATGCTTATGAGAGGTTTTAATTATAAAATAATAAAAGTTAAACACTTCATCAGAATACCATTATTAATCAAATTTATAGCAAAATGGTTTGCATCAGGCTGCGACTATTGTTTCCGATGTCAAATCTCAGACATAGAGTTATAGCGACTACTGTACTAGATTGAGACGGAGACCCCTTATAAAATTAGGCGTAGATTCCACAGCGCAAAACTTATGCCAGGAATCCCCCTGGGTTACCCTTTAACCCCAAACACCTAACAACATACACCTGATAACATACTGACAGTTGCATACGGTTTACATGAAGGTGGTAAGTACTCATTACATAACTAGTTACAACACTATTTCTTAGCTTAAAAGATTGCTAAATTAGATGTCTCCTTCCATAGTTTCTCTGTCCAAGGTTTCTTCTGTTGCCAGTATTCTTTCGTGCACAGCTGAAAGTTGTAAGCAAGTTCAGGTCGGTTCTGAAAGTTCATCATTTTCCTGTACAATATCAGTGACTTTTAGACCCCATATGTATAAACTAACATTGATTGTCAATTTATATGATCTGACCCAAGGCATCTGAAGTTAATTTGAACCAAAGAATCAGTCAATGTTACTTGAGAATCACATACATCAATATAAATCCCTGTTTTTAGCCTTAACATGGTAAATTCAACAACAACAAAAAACATGTCTAAATTAGCTTGCAGTTGCTGCTTGTTGCTTGTACCCTATACATTTTTGGTTTTACAGTGCTTCCACAGCTCAAATCAGTAGCATGATGCTTCAATCGATCAGAAAATATAATCCATTCAGTGTATGTAATAAAAATAGATTTGAATATAAATGCATAGTTCTCACAGGCGACGAAGTGCATTGAATCAAACACATTCGTTGGTTTTTTTAATTGCCACACTAAAGAGTCTTGGAAAAAAATTGCCACACTAAGTGCATCGAATCAAACGCACAAGCGATAAAGAATTGTCACACTAAAAAGTCTAGGAAAAAAAGGCTTAGAAATAGTTCAACAGCAAATAATGAGCTTGATTCACTGGTTTTTTTGAAGGTTGCTCATTCGTGGCTCGCTCATTTGAAATCTACCATCTTCACTCGGCAAATTATTCTATCTAGGCATTTGTTCAAAATATTGCTGCAAACATATAAGAAAAGGCAAAAATGATAAGTTGCACAAGAATTCATTAGAAAAATTAATATTTCAGGACTGAACAATATACCATCATCTTTGTATATCCACCAGCATGAACCGTATTATTAAATAAGTCGCCCATTTGTTGATAATAATCAATGTTTTCTCTATTTGAGACAAATTCAGGTCATCCGCTTCAGGATCCACTTCATCACGTAAATTTACGGTGTCACTCACTTTTTTCTCCTTTGATTTTCTTCCCTATTTAAATAAATAAACATATCGAGATACTATTATTTAATTCCAGCAGCTATTAAGACATCAAAGAATGAAGTAGACTTGTTTCAAAGACATTATAAGCACAAAACAAAAAACAAAGCAGCCTATGGAAGACTTACCTCTCTTGCATCACGGTTAAGATTTGGCCGCCTGGAAGTGTTTTTCCTCGGAATATTGTTCTGCCTTCCCCTGACTCGAATTCGTGGCCTACCAACAGATTTCACCTGGCTTAAGCCTTTCAAGGTAACCTTAGTTTGAGTTCCTTCTGAGTTATCGAACATAAATATGACATCTTGTGATTCTTCATTTTGATTGACATACTCGGATGACATACCTTCCTTACCGAAAATTGCATTGCTCCTTGTAAGATTCTGGTTAATGAGAGTCATACCATTCATCACGATACCAAATTCTTCCTCATTATTTATAGCTTTGATGGCTACCTTTTCAAACTCTTTCCTGCATTTTCTCATACCTCACTACAATCTCACTTTTTGAAGGATTATAGTAAGGCACTTTCACTCTAGTGTATGGCCTATCAATATCCTTTCTCCATCGTCTAACAATGTACAAATCTGGAATTTGTTGGACACCACAATCATGAAGAACTTTTATCGTATGCCTACACATGATACCACGCATTTCAAATAACTTGCAACTACACCGAATATGATTAGTGCCCTTGTCTAACCTTACCATGTACTCAATTCTCTTCTCTATGGGTAAGTCACCAAATTCAGGAGTATCCTCCACCTTGTACTAGTCTTCCTCATCAGCAAAGATACAAGGAGTGGTATACATGCAACGTCTTACCTCTTCCATCACCCTTTCAAATGCGTACTGTGTGTAAATCGGTTGGAACACTCTTTCGACGGCAAATTTGGAAACAATTTTGTATGTGGTTTTTCTTGACTGATGATCCAAAAGCCTCTCCTTGTCACATTTTGCACCGAGAGCAAGATCTTATTTAAGCACAAATTATTTCAGTGATGTCTTGCTATTAACGTAATTCTTGAAATAAGAATTTACGCTTCCATTTCTTTGTGTACTAGACATACCATCCCAAAAACACTCATTCACAAAATTTGGAACCCAACATCTTCTATCTTTATATAAAGTATACAACCAAGCATTTTTTTCCAATCCATATATATCCACAAAAAATTTCCAACCAACTTCAAATTCATCAATACTCATTGAATCATAGACGCAATTTGCCATCGCAGCTTTTATCATCTCAAATTTCTTATAATTCTTCAATATTTTTGTGTTGTTTCTCCGTAATATGCCAAAGGCATCACCTATGCCTAGTATTTGGCATTTCTAGCTCAATAGCTTTCTTTATAGGGATACTTTGATCAGTGATAATGGCTTTAGGTGCTACACCCATGCAATCTACCCAAGTTCTAAACAACCAGCTAAAAGACTCTATATCCTCTCTAAAGAGCAGTGCACACCCCAAAAGTATAGTTTGACCATGGTGGTTTATACCTATAAAAGGAGCGAATGACATCTCGTACTTGTTATTCAGATATGTAGTATCAAATCCAATTGCATCACAAAAATCTTTGTAAGCTGCTCTACTCCTAGCGTCCACCCACATTACATTGCGAAGACGACTGTCATGTTCCAAATCTAACATGAAGAAAAAATTGTCTGGCTCCTTCATGGACATTATAAAGTAGTGATACATGGCAATGGAATATGGTCAGGTCAATTTTTCTTGTCTTTTTTTTGCAACAAGTTTCTCACATCTTTCTTCAAGTATGAAAGGTTTTGAAAACCATGATTTTTCACTGCCTCGGCCAAATAGGTTCGAGATGGCCTTATGCCAGCCTCATCATTTATCAAAATTCTCCTCTCAACTTCTTTTGGCACTTTTCTATAAGCTCGTAAATATCTCACATATTCAGGTTTAAGGGTATGATTATGATCCAGTTGTACCTTTGTAAATCTCCAACGACCATCAACCTCCTTTGCATTGAACTTTGCATTGCAACCGATCATTTGAGATGGTCTAGGTTTAATTTTATTTTGCGACCTGTTCACTTGTGTTCCACCCATATGACAAACCCATAAAATATGCTTAGGTGGTAACTTTGTTTTCGGTGGCGGCTTTGTATTTCTCTTTCGAATCGAAAAACCACATTGCTTAGCATAATTATAGAGGTGGTTTTTCAACTCTTGTACTGTTTCGAATTCCATTCCATCTTGCGGTGCTTCCACATTTTCTATAACTAAATTTTCATTATCACCATCGATTTCATATTCAGCGTTGCTCGGATTGTCTTCTTCACTGTCACTACTCTTTTTTTCTTCTAAACTAGCCAAATAATTATCCGGAATAAGTTCTTCATCATCAAAAAAAATCAATGCTTTCAAAATTAATTTCTTCATCATGTCCTTCCCGATGAATTGCCTCATCATTTACTTCATTATGCGTCTCGTTAATATTTGAATAATTTTGAGAGTCCATAACTGCCATTGACAAAAGAAAATGAAAATAAATAACTTATCAGCATATCCACATTCAACAATTCAAAAATTATATGTACCATTGTTAAATTATTATATGTCACATACGGAGTACAAGAAGATTAATAGTTAGGGAGTATTATGTATGATCTTAATATCTGAAAGAAATAGGGCATTCTTTTAGGGACGTTCTTTTTCACTTACGAAATTTACTCTTTCACATACACCTTTTACAACTATAACCTTATCATATTTTCATTCCTTCATGCCTCACCTTTGTTAAAAACTTAATAGAACCCACCATAGACACCCACCAATTGGAGTTCCCTCCTACCGGCACCTTGACTGCCATCTTGTCGGCATCATCACTCAACCACCAAACACAAATCTTCTTTTCCATAGTTCAATCTCACAAAAAAAAACTTACTAAAAACACCCCAATTTTGAATTAGATCCGACAAAATGCAAATTGAATTTCTTTGATTAGACATTCAGGAAAGCATTGTGTTTAATCGACACACATGAAACACCCTTTACTAATCATGTCCTTTTAACGTTTTAACAACTGAAAAAAGATAAGTTGCATTAATATTTTTAGCATGTGAAGAATCACTTTCAAACACAAGTCTTCAGATCTGTGAGCAATAACAACAGTGTTGTCCCAATTTATTTTTCCAAAATTAATTTTGACATGAATTGAAAATTAATAATAATAATTGATTAACAAATAAATCATTTTATTAATTAGTAAATTAAGATTCATTGTTGGAGTCCTTTGAGTAATTAGATTAGGTTTTAGGAAAAATATAAAAGGAAGAGTAAGGTTTAAGGTTAAAAGGGTATTAGATGAAAACTTAATGATAAAATGTATGTGAAAGAGTAAATTTCGTATGTGAAAAAGTAATTCCGTTCTTTTAATGATAAAGTACTACATTAATCAATCACGAATTCTGGGATACGGTCGGTCACACACACCTTGAGACAGTCATTTTCTAGAAAAAACAGTTCATTTATTTTTGTTAATAAAAAAGTATGGCTAATAAAAATTAGACGGTTACACGGTGAGATCGTCTCACACAAGAAGAACCGTTAATCAATTATTCCTACTGCACTTATAATCTTGAATGAATAAAATCAATAAGTCTCTCATAAGATGGATATACCCGTCTTAAGTTAAAACGGATCAAATAATTTGTCACTTGCACGAAGAAGCCAAATCTTTTTGCTAATATTTAAGCAGTGGGTTTTGTCTTATATATATATATATGCAAATGGTATGCTATTTAACCTGTCTTAAGGCTAAGAAGGATACTTCCGTCTTAAACGAGAATTCGCGATGAACAATAAGAACTACACATTCCAAGTTTAACTTTCTTGTATTGCATTGTACAATAGACTATAAGTTCACGGTTCCAACTTCAAAGACAAAAAATAAAACTCTATACGTAATTTCTGTCGTGTACTCACTTACATAATATAGTAGTAATTTATTATCAGCAGAAGGTTACTCAAGTGAGGTTAATAAGTGGTTCACTGTGATGTCCTATTGTCTTATTTGGGGTGGCCTTTCACCCAAATTACAAATTATATTACGATTTTGTCAGACTTTGCGTTGTCCTATGGGCTATGACACCCCAACTCCTAAGTGGATACGCTACTCGTGTTGTAATACAAAATTTAGCCCGATTCTCTATTCTAAAGTTGTGACCGAATTAGCGATATTAGGAGTATTTTTTTAACACGCTATCAACAGTATACGAAATTCGTGCTCATTCTTGTTATTATAAGTTAAAACTAGAATGTGATATCAACAGAATGTTCGTCATGGGAATTGTTCAGCGCAGGTAAGGTCGTGTCCATAGGGACGAAGCCAGAAAATATTAGTAACCGAGGCCGGTTTTGCACAATTAAATTTACGGATTTTATCACATGTACTCCTCAACTTTATATTAAGAAAAGTGAAGAAGAGGACGACAAAAAGTTTAGTTGTACAAAAAAATGCCTCCTTGAGGTGTCAACACCAGACTTCTAATCTAGCTACAACTATCATTGTGTCCACCCTACCACCCAGCACTTTGATGCTCTTCAACAACACGCTTTGTTATTTGAAATTTGTACAGACTATACCCGTGCCATGGTTTCTTTTTACAGATTCTACAACCTCCTTACCTCACTTAACAACTCGTTTTCCTCGTACAAATTGTACAACTTAATATTTCCCGTACTCCAGAAAATAGAAATAATCAACACCAACCAATAGTTGGGTCTAAATGACCGTCTCACAGTAGACTAATTCCCCATACAGAATGCATATGAAGACATCAATGGAATCAATCGAATAAGCCAAAGTAAAATTGGAGCATGTTAAACAACAAATGTAATCTACAAAGTACTACATGTGAATTAAAACAACACAAAAAATTCCATGAACATATTAATATAGTTGAACGTACCTTAACAAGTATGAATCCAGTGGAGGAAAATTATGTTTGGTATTTATCGTTTCAGGTAGGGCAGAGCACGGATCGGATATCCGATTCAAAGTGCTAGTTCGGTTTGAATCGGATATCCAAATTAGAATTCCAAAATTTAGATATCCAATATCCAAATCAAATGTATCGGATATCCAAAATAATCGGATCGGATACGGATATCCATATTTTGGAATTTACATTAAAATTAAGTTTGAAACACGATCATATTCATCGTTTTACACGATGATTTTCTTTAGTATTCTTACTTTAATGTTCTCGACATAAAATTTAAATACCACTTACATATTTCTCTTATAATTAAAACTTTTATAAGTTGTTTTATGAAATAACATTGTATTTTATCGAAATTATACAAGAAAATTATATTTTCGGATCGGATCGGATATCCAAATATTTTTTTTTCTAATATCCAATATCCAAACCAAAACCAAAGATTTCGGATCGGATATCCGATCCAAACTTAACTTTCGGATCGGGTATTCAAAAATTCGGATCGGATTCAGATCAGATATCGGATCGGTAAGGATAATCGGATTTTTTGCTCAGCCCTAGTTTCAGGTTTGACAATAGAATTATCTTTTGTTTTTTTTGTTAACTTGTAAACGTATGAATGTATCGCATGAGAAAGATGAAGAGGTGTTTGTTGTAATAAGAATTATTGAATAATATTAGATATATTTTAGTTTAATTGGTATGTTATATTTTCTTTATTAATATAATAGATTATGAATTACGGTTTATCCCTACGATATTGGCGCAAAACCGGAAACTAGTTTTTTATTTTTTCAGTTTTTTTAAAAGATTTAAAAGATTTAAAAGCCATAATTTTGAACTTAGTATGTAAAGTTATAAGTAAGTCATAACTTTACTTACATAAAAATCACTCTAATGAATTAGTTACCGAATGACGACCTATGCTATATAATCTTCCCAAAGATCTTCAGTATACGGATCATCTCTTTATCTTGATCACAAAGACCCTCCATCTTGAGTCTTGTGTTATTTGAAGTAGATCTTGCTTGAATTGTTTCTTCAACGTTATAACCAAGGTAGCTATAACTTTACATATAAACTTCCAAAGTTAAATCTCAAGCTCTTATAACTTTGTCTCACAGAAATCTTTAAAGTTATGTGTGACAACCCTCACGAATGCGGAAATAAAACATACAAGCATGTGAATTAATTAGCGGAAATACGGTATTTTAAAAACCTTTATACATGCAAGATAAATACGAGGAGTGTCAAATATTACAAACCAAAGTACGAAATATACTACAACAAGAGACGTAGTCTCTCAAAAGATTAACAATGTCAAAATGATTAGCAACTAGCTAAAATAACGTCTAGAGGTGTTTCATCCAGGGACAACGCCCGCTAGCTCACACCCGAACCCAAAATACCAAGCAAAAAGCCATCCATCAAGCAACCTGTTCATCCATGAAAAACATGAACGCCACAGTCAGTGGGGAGTAACTCCGGGTTCTCCCAGCCATATCACATTAAACGTACATAAAAGGAAATACAAAAGTAGAAGCATGCATATATAGATATACATGTGAAATACGATAAGGATAGATAGGCAATTCAATATATAATGATAAGAGCATATGAAGTACAAGTCCGAATCCATCATGTTATACAAAGACTCGGGGAAGACACTCTTAGGCAACCGAATACGCTCACTAGGGCTTACATTTCACCGTTAGCGGTATAAGTTTGATAAGATTGAGACTCGACAAACAAACCATGCCAAGTCATGTGAAGATCATAATAAATCAATCATATATAATCATTCATCCAGACATACAATACATTGACGACCTCTCTCACGGTAGATGAAACGCACTAGCACCGTGTACATGGCAAGTATTATTAAAAGGCATCCACGGGATAAAAACATTCCCTGAACGCATACACGATTCAATTCATTTCGTATATGTGGACTAATTTCCTCCAGGTAGGACAACGATAATAATACGGTCCTAGTCTAAATCTGGCCAGACTCCCGAAATCGCATTTTCCAGTTCGACATGCGATGACATTTCGCATCCAAGACTCGGTCAATCATTGACGCCGAGTACCCCAAATTCGGGCAATATAATTCACGAAAGAGGTGGAAAAGAGCTCAAGCCTCATAACAAGCGGTACGCTACATGTAAATAACACCACCTCGCAAGTACACAACATTTGACGGCCGGGTCGATCAACGCAAAGCGTTCGCCTCCCTACAACGTCGTCGTATGCCCACTAACACATGCAATTAAGCAGTAGGATACATCCCCGTTCCGACATTCCAGCCTTACGAACGTGGAGGTAGCCAAGGGAATGAGAGTACAAAGCACATAACAAAATAGTGCTCAAACCGTATCATTTGTAAAAACGACTCAAAGTGGGACATAACAAAAACCGTCACAAAACATGCGATGCAAGCAAATGAAATATCATATATTCGAAACAATATTTAAAGTCATTCCGTAAATTTATACGATAAATGAACGATTGGAAATATTATAAATGAAATCGTAAACAAGAAATACAAGGAAGTCCAGCAGGTGCCAGCCGGTCAGGTGGATCGGCTGCCGGCCACCCGGCTGATGCCAAGTAGCATATGAAAAACCAAGTGAAATATCAGTCTGTCCCAGCCGGTCAAGGGGACCGGCTGCCGGCTACCCGGCTGGGACCAAAGGTACATTAGAAAAACCAAGGCAAAAGGTTGAGGTGTCTCAGCCGGTTGGCTGACCGGCTGCCGGTCGGCCGGCTCAGACCTAACTCATGCATAAAACTTCACGTAACAACAATAATATACAGCCACTAACCGGCTGCCGGTCGGCTGACCGGCTGCCGGTCGGCCGGCTGGGGTCAACTTCATACGAAAACAACATGTTTCACTAAGAATCAACAATTAATTATCATCAATTATTATCATAAATCATTCATACTCATATCAATTCTCAACCAACAACAAGTATCATCATCAACACCATTTCTAAGCTTACTAATCATACTCTAAATACGATTCCTAGCATAGTAAACACGTAAAACACGTAAATGATATCGAGTAACCCTTCACCGTTACCTTATTGCGTCTTCACTCCGCGTCATGGTCTTCTTCAATCAAGAAGTAGTCTTTGTCGGGATCTTGAAGGTCACCACCTACAAATAGTTAATAAAAGATGAATATTCTTCACCTTGAGAAAGACGGAAAGTTTGAAAAGCGAGAAAGACGGTAATTTTATTACCAATACGGATAGAGGAAGATAAGAGGGGAAGAATAAGACGAACTTACGTGAATTTGAGCGAGAAATGAAAGAGTTATGACGATTATAAGACGAATCAAAAATGGAAGTTATGTTTTTGGGGCTTTCTTAGTGAGGAAGAAAGAAATGAGTTGTGAGGAAGAATTAGGTTAGGGTTAGTATAAGTAGAGAGTGAGTGGAAAAAGTCAAGAAAAGTCAAAGACGTCTTAAGACGTGATTCACTTGAAATCTCGCGTAAAATCCAAATACGAACTCGGAAATTTTAAATTAGACACGGGAAATTTAATTCTAAAACCAATACTAAATTTCGCTGAAAAGTATCCGTATAATATTTTTACTATAAAAATAGGGTGCAATTGCGGGTGTTACAATCAACCCACCTTTTAAAAAGTTTCGTCCTCGAAACTTGAGAGTAGAAAACAAAAGTATCAAGGACAAGAATCGGTTTTCAAAATTAATACGAAACTTTTATAAGAGAAATATGTGACACCCTCGAATTTGCGGAAAGATAAACAAGTAATTTAAATAAATAAAAGATGAGAATACGTTTTTAATAGGTTCACTTTAGTGAAAATCGGTAAATTTTTAAAACCGGAACCTACCATTAAATATATTCATCATAACAAAGGTGTCTTAAAGAAAAAGGTTCATAACAAAAAGGAAATAATATTATACATAAGAAGAAATATCATAAACCGGGAGACATATCTCCCGTATAAATACGGAAATAAAAGAGTGTATAATAATATACAATCCTAAGAACCGAATATAGGTCCAAGGTAAATACTTCGCTCGCTAGCTCGTCAATGTACCCAAGTATGCATCACAAACCTGCCAACCGCATTAAATGTAAACACGGAAGCCACAGTCAGTGGGGAGTAACTCCGAGTTCTCCCAGCCACGAAATGTCGAGTTTAATAAACCATGAATAACATAAAAGAGATGTATATGGAAAATACAAAGCCTTAACATATACGATATGCTTTTCATGTTATGAAACAAATAACTAACATATAACCTAGCATATGAAGACTAAGCTACTCATGCAA
This sequence comes from Heliosperma pusillum, assembly GCA_022085475.1. Taxonomy (NCBI): domain Eukaryota; kingdom Viridiplantae; phylum Streptophyta; class Magnoliopsida; order Caryophyllales; family Caryophyllaceae; genus Heliosperma; species Heliosperma pusillum. Next base: position 47,475 of record JAIUZE010018218.1, read on the forward strand.
ACTATCATGTGAATCAGTTAACAACCGGTAATCCAAACTCTATCAACCGTAGCCGGCTTGCATCTCACCTTCTACGATTCATAGAATCATCAAACCTGAAAGACCAATACGTCTAGAAACAGGCATAAGTTCTTAGCACAGTCAATAGTCGACTTCTGTAACTCGAGGCTATACCACAAGGTAGGATAAACATCCTAGTCCTAGACTGCGCAGACCTAGCGACAACAGCTAACCCATTCCATGTCTCATGACCAAAAGTACATGAGAATCTCTACTAGGAGACCCCCTAAGCAGAGTTGGCTAGTACTTAAGCTGGCTCCATTCCCAAAGTGGAAGCAATTAGGCGCCATGCCCCGGCTTGGTATCAAAATCCCAGGCCAGTGACACAAAAGCTATCAAGCTGTGAACTATATACTCGTTAACGATAGTAAGGTCTATCAATGTCATGGTCTAAGGTACTCATTTAGAATTAGAATGGTCAACACGCCATAAAATCATAATTCTCTATGAGTACTAGTCAACACGACATATATCTAAATTAAACAGTCCTGGGAAAAACTTCCATCATGTGACGTAATTGCATATCAAATCATATCAAATAACATATCGCCTCATATCTACAAAGGCTAATTCATTAATTAAATACAACCTTACTTAAAGACAAATCCTCGACCCGAGTCCCGCGACGGGTCATCAGTCAAAACGGGGCTGACTAGATCTTAGTTTGACCAAACCCGTTTGGGCAAACCGGCTAGAAACAGAGTCTTTACCAATTAGACTTGAACATAAAAATCATCATATTCATTACATGTTTATTTTATTACAACTTCTAACATGTGAAATATTAAATCTTACGAAAACCCGCATGACTTAAAGGATATCAAATTTAAACT